>JAWQEG010006282.1:0-5000 GCA_033782935.1 Petrolisthes cinctipes
AGGAGTCCCAATTCACCAACCAACAAATTCCAATGGTGATCTTATTGTGCATTTATTTATTTACTGTCTCTAGGTATTCAAAGCACACCTGAATAGTTATTAGTGCTCGTGACTGTACACTTTTTGGGGGGTTACATGTGAGGACATTGTTTTCTCCAGAGTATGTCAGGAAACAGGATCAAATGAACAAAAATAATGGTGGTTTTGTTGGTTGGAATAGTTCAGAAGAATAAGTTGCTCCAGATTTACCAACACTGTACTATTATGAAAATGTCATTTATGCTGAAACTTTCGATAACTATGATTGACGTCAATATTATTAAAAGTCGTCAACAAAGAAAAGGCATCCAATCAAATGGTTCTTATATGTACAGTCACGAGCACTAATAAGTATTCAGGTGTGCGTCGAATACCAAGAGACAATAAATAAAAGGCACTATAAGAACTCCATTGGAATGACTTCGTTGGTGAATTTATCTGTTCAATGATTCAACCAAAAATTGTATACTTATTAGCAAAAAAAAAAAAAAAAAAAAAAAAAAAAAAAAAAAAAAAAAAAAAAAAATCCCATATCAGGTGAATGAAAGAAATTACCCATTTTCATAAATCTTATAACCCAACAGTCATTTTCGCATCATTTTTCAAGGCAGTTACATTCAAGGCAGTCATACATAAATTCTATTCATATTTCGAGGTACCGTAGTTAGTTTCATTCAAAGGTGTTGTAGGACTACTGGGTGTGACTATACAATACGTCTAGTTCTTCTTATATTACACTGGAGGTTCCAAAAAATGCAGTATACTAGTCTGGAATCCAGGCCGTGGGAAAGTGGTGACCTGTTACTGGAAGGGAAGGGAAGGGAAGGGGTACAGGAGAGGTTGGTTTGGTCCCTTCACTTCATGTCACACCTGTACACTTATGTCACATCTGTACCACTTATGTCACACCTGTACCACTTATGTCACACCTGTACCACTTATGTCACACCTGTACCACTTATGTCACACCGGTACCACTTCATGTCACACCTGTACCACTTATGTCACACCTGTACCACTTATGTCACACCTGTACCACTTATGTTACACCTGGTACCACTTCATGTCACACCTGTACCACTTATGTCACACCTGTACCACTTATGTCAGTCACACCTGTACCACTTATGTCACACCTGTACCACTTATGTCACACCTGTACCACTTATGTCACACTCTGTACCACTTATGTCACACCTGTACAATCGGACACAGGAATTCGTGGTACTGTACAACCCAGATGTAAGATGCTTGTCCCTCTCCAATAACCAGTGATTTTTTGTCCATTATTTGCTTATCATTGCCATTCCATATCATAGTTTATGCTTCTGGTTTATCTTTTGGTCGCTTAAGGAATTATTTCATACTGGCTTGAGTTGAACATTTTCCACTTCGACTGTACCATGAATTCCCGTGTCCAACTGTACGACTCCTGTAACGCATCTGTAACCACTCGTGTCATACCTGTCCATGTCACATCTCTTATACACCTGTTATATTCTACCTGTTATGTCACAAACACCAAGCCAACTCCAACAACAACAACAATAACATACACACGCCCACACCCACGAGCACTCACAACATACACACACCCCAGACCAACGAGCACTCACAGCATACACACACACACACACCCACGAACACTCACAACATACACACACCCACACCTTCTCACAACATACACACACCAACACCCACGAACACTCACAACATACACACACCCACGAGCACTCACAACATACACCCACCCACACCTTCTCACAACATACACACACCAACACCCACGAACACTCACAACATACACACACCCACGAGCACTCACAACATAGACACACCTACACCTTCTCACAACATAGACACACCAACACCCACGTGCACTCACAACATACACATACCCAAACCCACGTGCACTCACAACATACACACACACACACCCACGAGTTCTCACAACATACACACACCCACGAGCACTCACAACATACACACACCCACACCCACGTGCACTCACAACATACACACACACACAGCACACACCCACGAGCACTCACAACATACACACACCCAAACCCACGTGCACTCACAACATACACACACACACACACACCCACGAGCACTCACAATATACACACACCCAAAACCCACGAGCACTCACAATATACACACACCCACGAGCACTCAAACACCTCTATGAAATCTTTGCTAGATATCAGCTGGGGAGGAAATGAAGACAAAATTTTCAAATGGGTTACAAGCGCACATTCTACAGTGTACTCACGTCGATAAGAAGAACAGTGTCACTCAAGTAATTACCTGAAACATAAAAAAGTACATATCAGTATTTTAGTAAAATAATACACAACATTAGTAGATTAGTTTAACACAACAAACAGATCATGATAAATCTAAGTTACTCTCAGGTTTCATTCACACATACTGTACATGGTTTTAAGGTGGTAATTCACTTGTGTTACATTGAAGTGCCATGATTCCTCCAAAATATGCCAGGAAACAGGGCCAGATGAACAAAAATAATGGTGTTCTGTTGCTTGGAATAGTTTGGAGGAATAAGTTGCTCCAGATTTGCCAACACTGTACTTCCCCCTTAATTAAGAAGGTAACTCATTGTGAACGATTGTGAAGGCTACCGATGCCTCCAAACTATGCTATAAAACATCATATCATTTGTCTGTAGATTAAGGGACCCTGTGATGTAGTCAGAAAATTGGAGATAAATGAGTCCTTCAATCAAATATTGCCAAGAAACACCACCTACTTCAAGGATCTTGTTTCGTGGCATAGTCAGGAGGAATCAACAGCCACCAGGTCATATAGGTTCTACACGATTACAGGGTCCCTTAAGGTAGTTAGTTTGTTTCCTGGCATTGTTTGGAGGAATCGGTTTCCCATCAAGTTCGAATAATGTGTAGTGAACGCGTGAGTTACAAAAATAAACAAATAAATAAATAAATAAATAACTAGATAAATAATTAAATAATGTAGAAGTGGTAAAAACCCAATAATGAACAAGTTACACCGTCACGAGTTTGATTCCGGGGTGGGGTAGCTTGCTCATAAGAATTTATGTGTTAATTTATTTAGGTTAAATGCATAATTGGGTAAAGATATCTGGTTTCATTTACTTCCGTGTCTAAACCACTCCTTCTCTGCTGCGTTGAAGAAGCAGTAAAGAATTAGGAAGTGCCAAATAGTTTTAGCGTTCATTTGCCATGTGTGCCATGTGTGTGTGTGTGTGTGTGTGTGTGTGTGTGTGTGTGTGTGTGAGTGTGTGTGTGTGTGTGTGTGTGTGTGTGTGTGTGTTTATTAAAATAGAGACAAGAGGGCGTTGGTGTTAATGTGTGAATAAAATGCGATGTGTAATTATGAATGGTTACTAAACACTCAAGCACATACACATAAACACACGCTGTAAGGGCAGAAACTGACACTTCATTCACACACACTAAGGGAGATGAACCTGTTTCACTGTATACGGTAGGATATAATATTATGCCTTCCGGTAACACTTGTCATAATTACCACCATACTCATTACTGTTCTGGCATCGTCATTATTAACAGCCTCATCGTCATCATCGTCACTGTCATCGTCTCCATCAGGACATTTCATCTTACAAACACAACCACGACGACTACAACTACCACTATACAACCACCACTTCTTCTCGACCATCACCACCATCACCATCACCACCAACTCCCTCCCTCCCTCCCTCCTTCCCTGCCTGCCTAGCTGGCCAAAACAGTGTGAGAATATAAAATAGAAGATTGGCTTACTGAAAATTGTGGGGTGACATAAAACTGGAGTGAGTTATCGGTCGAGCATCTGGCAAGACGTGACATTATGTGGCTCTCCCCCCACCCACTTGTACCCAGCTACACACACACACTCATACACACATACACACATACTGTACATGCATGCTTGCACGAGTACACATACATACTGTAAAACATACAGCAAGAACAACATACGTAAGTACATGCGTGCACATACACTTACCAATGATAGTGTTTTGCTGTTCTAAATTGTAACTTTACCAAACAAATGTGAGATAATACTGGGACACATTATGGCTCAAACATTTATTACAGAGTTCAGCAACTGTACTTACATACATACAACATATAGCAACAGGCACCAGGACACACACATACACACACCAAAACAAGCACTCCTATACACACACACACACACACACACACATAGCCCGCCCACCCACACCCACCAAAACAAACACTCTATACACACACACACACACACACACAGCCCGCCCACCCACACCCACCAAAACAAACACTCCTATACACAAGCACACACCCACGCACACCCACCAAAACAAACAGTGGAACATACATACACACGTTCAAACACAAGCGTCTCACAATAATCAAGCAGTGTTATCGTCCTTGTCTCACAATGACTCGTATCTGTATCTTGGTATCTCTTGGTTATACACGACTGTCTCTCATATACACACATACATTTTCTCTCTCTCTCTCTCTCTCTCTCTCTCTCTCTCTCTCTCTCTCTCTCTCTCTCTCTCTCTCTCTCTCTCTCTCTCTCTTTTAAATGTCACGGGAACTTGTCTTTGAATATGACACTGGGGAATTACGTCATTAATATCTTCTATACCCTATCATTGTATCCATTCATAATATACAACACAAGAAAACCACCTCGTCCCAAGTAAAATAATAATAATAATAATAATAATAATAATAGTGGTTGTTGTAGTAGTAGTAGTAGTAATAGTAGCAGTAGTAGCAATAATAAAAAATAAATAAATAATCAAAATACAATAAATAAGGATATGTTGAGTGAATGTCGGCCCTGACCCTCAACCCACCAACCAACTGACCAACATAAACATCACTCACTAGTCTTTCTTTTAATAAGGAGGTCATCTATATATCATCCACAAATTGAATACTACTGGT
>JAWQEG010006282.1:15000-27532 GCA_033782935.1 Petrolisthes cinctipes
GGGAGCATTTTGGTAAGGGTCGGTTTCAGGAGTAAAGGAGAAAGAGGCGGAGCAAAGGAGAAAAAGATGAGGTGAGACGAAGAACAAGAATAATATAACAAGACGAGGAGAAGGACGCAGAAGACATTGAAAGGAAATGATATGGAAAAGAGGAGGACGAGGAGAAGCAAGAGGAATTGGAACGTGGCACGTGGAGGGAGAGGAAGAGCAGTTCCAAGTACAGTAGCAGGAAGGGGAAAATGGCGAACAAAGCTTCACTGAAGAAGATGAAAGACGACAGAGCATAAGTAAAGCTCAAGGAAAACTGAAGGCCCAAACATTTATCACTGAAGAATATTGCACAAGGCAGTAAGTATAGCAGAAGAAGGCCATCTCATGCAGTACTACCCACCAAACCCCACCCCACCAAGCCCAGTCCAGTCCTCCCTCCATCCCTCATTCTCCTTGTAACATGCCACACACCAACTTACTAAGCCCTCTCTCATTCTCATTGTAACATTCCACACTTCAATTTACAAGACTGACCATTCATTATCAATCGCATCAGGTTTATTTCACTTTTCACTGGTGCTTCTGTTGTACTACTAATGCTCACTCACTCATGCGAGGACATACACAACAAAGTTTAAGAAGAGACATTTGCAAGTACGGTATGCTTGATTGAGGACACCACAGAGAGACCCAGATGAGAAGCAGGACATGCATATATACATGTAGGAGGAGTTGGATGCCCTGCCCTGCCCTGCCCTGCCCTGCCCTGCCCTGCCCTGCTCCAACAATGCACCCACTGCCCAGCCCCATACCATATATCTACCTGCAGCCGGTCAGACAACCTTGCCCTCCCTGCCCCCTCATCACCTCCTATCCGTTTGGTTCTGTGTGTCTGTCCTCACAACGCATTAATTCAAGGGATGTAATCTCGTGGACAAATTGGAACATTCCTATCCCTCCAAACTCTTTTATATAACACGTCCCCTATTTCTGTTCCTGCCAAAGTTTAGAGTAATTAGTTGTCCTCCAATATCACCCTGTAGGCTACTTACTCCCTTCTTCTATTCACCACACGCTATTCTGTCTAAGCCTCTCTCAGTTACATTGTCCAAAATAATTCCCACTCCTCCTTTCCTTAACATCCTTTCTCGTTCATAGTTCGTCCAATTCAAGGTATTAATATATATTAAAATTAAGTTTTCACGAAGCGTCATCCAAGGCTAGTTAGTTAGTACTCATGACCATCTTAGAATCTATTAACATTAGTTTTTAACATGGGATATAAATGAATGTGTAGATTCCTCAGCTTCTTATGTTACTTGGTAATTATATGCCATTAATATGATCATCGTGTGGAGAGAAAAAGATTACCCGAATAAAGTTTAATTTAGGAATATTAACTATACTTTATGATTATTGGTCCAGCAGGTTGTTTATCTATTCTCCCCAACTTAACTCTAACCATCCGTCCCCAACCCACGCTTTACTTACATCACGAGCTGTTTTCATTTATATCGATTATGTTTTGTTCGGTTCGGTTTGTTTGTAGGTCTGGGAAAGAGGTCTAATTAAGTTACAATCTCACTCTTACTTTGCCTTATGTATATCAGAGATGGGGGATTAAAATATAGAGAGGTACAGCCACAATTAAATATCCACCAACACTTTCCTTCCATCGTAGTAAATATCTTGGTAATAAAAAACAACACGTGTATGATTTTGCAGCACCTCATAATAATAATAATTGAGAGGGTTGAGTTGACATAAGGTGTTGTATGATTATATTTCGATATGATACTGATTTACTTGCATGATGGAAGGAAAGTGTTGGGGGATATTTAATTGTGGCTGTACATACATACCATAGCGGATCAAAAAGATGTTGTGATGTGGTGTGTCAGCTCTGGTCAACTCATCTCACCCACACCCTCCCTCCCTCCCCTTAAGAGCCACGATGACCTCTACAACTGACCCCTACGGTACTCTCCTGTGGCCCCACTTCACCTCGGCACCACCAACACTGTCCCTGGCCTCGTTTTCAGACTAGAGGTTCCTAAACACTATTGGAACTTATGTACAGCCACAATCAAATAACCACCGACACCTTCCTTTCATCGTGCATATAAATCAGTATCATATCAAATTATAATCATACAACACTTTACGTCAACTCAACCCCCTCAATTATTTTTATGAGGTGTTGCAAAATCATACACGTGTTGTTCTTTATTACCAACGATGGAAGAAAAGTGTCGGTGGATATTTGATTGTGGCTGTACGTTCGTAAGTTATATATCTCATTGAACTTTTTTATATCACTAAATTTGATTATAGAGTTTTAATATATACACTAATCCCTTATTTTCCACTGTTGTTATGAATGTGTATTATACTGTTTGTAATAAATGTGTGTACAATAAGCACACTGGGTTTATGGGTGTGTAATATACAAATAGAGTTTATTGTACATAGATTCATTATAAACATTACAAAACACACACATAACAACAGTGTAAAATGAGGGTTTACTCTATTCCAATGGTCACCTATCACTGGGTTTATTTAATTTATTTTTTGTCCCCAATCAATTCTCACCCCGTTATTCTTAAGTTATCTATATTGTAACATAAGGTATTATGAACAAAAAAACAAAATATAATGATGAATAGGAACAAACAATGCCAGTAAATTGTTATTCCTGAGTGAAAAAAACAAAACAAAAAAACCATGGACAATGTAATATAATAAAGCAGACTGAAATAAACATTAATGGATATAAAATAGTAAAAGAACCCCACAGCATGGATGTTTTCACGTCAAAAGGTGTGTGTTATGAATTGCATCTCCACGTGTAAATCAGTCTTGCCTCACTACCCACCACCGACCAACATCCACTTCCACTCCGACTCCGACTGAAAAAAGCCTTGGATTTAATGAAGCTATCTATCTATCCCATTAATTACCGGAAAGAGGAACATTTTAACACATAAGATACAAACCCCAAGACATCTGCATCTCACCAAAATTACAAGCAAACAAAAAATTATCACTCTCAATTTTGGACAACACACGTGCCGATTTATAGTATCACGTGGACACACATTCATTTCACAGACCACGTTTTTATTTTATCTTCATTTTCACATATATATATATTGCACATCAACACGTGTCCACTTCACCTCAAAATTTTCACCACATCACGCCACACTACACATTGACCTGAACACACACACACACACACACACACAACCGGAAAACCTGCTGTGAGGGGTCAGTCAGTCAGTCAGTCCGCCGCCGCTACACCACCTTGCGCTACCGACCGACTATCCCTCTCTCACTCTCACTCTCTCTCTCTCACTCAGTTTCTCTCTTCTCTCTCTCTCTGGGCAGGCTTCATTTTCTTTCATTATCGACTATGGAATAATTTTGCAAGCACTCGAACGAAGGAAAATCAACTGCTTACTTAGTGACTTTACCAAATTGGATTATCTTGTGTTGAATTCTCACTTTCTTGTTTTCTGCACATTTCTCCCCAAGAACAAACAAATAAATTGCTAATATCTATTTTTTTTTTTTACCAGTCATTCATGATATTCAACGTTTTTGTAAATTTACTACGGCATAGCCTAGTAAGAAGTACTCCAGATTTTTACCTTAATTTTCACACGTATTTCACTTGCGTTTCCATCTCAAAATATTTTCCACCTTTAAATCCATTTCTACTATGCAGGTTTAAGACATTGACTTTGCGCTTATAATAATGTTTGATTTCGGTTTATTATCTTAAGGTTTATTATTTTCCTCCCCTATTTTCGGTGATAATAAACAATAATATTTTTACTGTACCCTTTCATGTTTTTACCTGTACGGTATATACTATAATTAGCGACTTGTGTACTCAAATAACTTCGTCATATTTACTATTCCAACTCACAAGCGATAGACCAACGCACATGAATGAAATAATAAATTTTCATGTTCAGTACGTAATGGGCTTTATGGCCTAACTTAGAAGAATATATTTAAACCATATTGGTATATTTTCATTCACGATTTCTTTTACTATATTATAATTCATGGAAATATAATAAACACATATTTTTAAGGCTCCGGCAGAAGACACACTGAAAATACACCACCACACATTCTTAAGGGACCCTGTGATGTAGTCAGAAAATTGAAGATAAATAAGTCCTTCAAATATTGCCACGAAACACCACCTATAGGGAAGGAGCTTGTTTCGTGGCATGGTCAGGAGGAATCAGAAGCCTCCAATTTTCATACACGATCACAGGGTCCTTAAAA
Organism: Petrolisthes cinctipes; assembly: GCA_033782935.1. NCBI lineage: Eukaryota > Metazoa > Arthropoda > Malacostraca > Decapoda > Porcellanidae > Petrolisthes > Petrolisthes cinctipes. Next base: position 19,300 of record JAWQEG010006282.1, read on the forward strand.
GAGGTTATCCAAATATCAACACACCAACTGAGAGAAAGGCATCAAAAAGTTTAAGGGGATAGTATACTTTTGAAAGATTGGAGCGCCTTGATTCCTTCAAAGTATGCCAGGAAACAGGGTCAGATGAACAAACAATAATGGTATCCTGTTGCCTGGAATAGTTTGGAGGAATAATTTACTTCAGATTTACCAACACTGTACCTCCTCCTTAAATAAATATGAACACCCATCATGAGAAAAGGTTAAGCAAATATGAAGCCTCTCTGAACTAAATCACAAAAACACAAGAAAATAATCATATAATAATCACATAATAAATTCACTTCCACTGACATACTCTCCCTCTTTATCTACTCATAATCTTGACTCCCTGGCTGGTATGTAATATTTATGAAAGTAACAAAATAAAGCCCACCACATCACAAAGGTTTAATGACGAACGAATACTCACTCCATCCCTCTCAACCTTCCCCGTCCCTATGTAAACACTGAACTGTACCTTTTGTGTTTGTTTATGTCTACTTTACATTGTGCCAAAAAGAATCATAACGTTAGGGTACTTGTAGTCAAACCAGAAAGACGATTGGTAGTGGGTGGTAAATTTAGGTTCCTAATACTCTGATAAACCCCAATGACTATGGTTATGGTTGATAATTATTGTGTTTATGATCCTGTATATATCTTGATATTTCTCAGCAAACTCTGGTCATAGGATAATTTGGTTTTGTTGGCTGGTGGTTATGCAATACTCAAAGCGAACGAATAGTACTACGGCAGCGAGTGTATTTTGTATGATCACCACAAAATGGGTTGATGAAACTTTTTGCGTGGACAATAAGCTTCACAAACGGACCGGTCCGTCCATCATTATAACACGTTAACTTCTGCATGCCAAATGTGTCCCAACTCCACGGGATAGACCAAATTCAGAAGAACCGCGGTATGTAGTGTACGAGCCAATTACTCTACTAGTCTACTTCATTCATTTTGTTTATATTTCTTATATTCTGAGTGACTTCAGTGACTCACCTGCTGGTCAAGGACTGCCTGATCCTTGTTGAGGTCGACCATGCTGGGGAAGGTGTGGTCCATGGAGGGCAGGACGGACACCATCTTGCCGCCCTATACACTCTTGCTCTCCGTACCTCCTCCTTCCCTCTACACACCACACCACACCACACTCACTTGGGCAATTCCTACACCACAAACACCAATGCAGTCAGTCAGTCAGTGAGTCAGTGAGTCCTTCTGCTGCTGTTGGTTTGGTAGTGATGGTTGCTTATAGTGATATGGTTCTTGATTGCTTTCTTGGTTGTTTGCTGTCCGAGTATGTGTTGGTGATATACTGTGGTTGTCCAATGGTTGCCTGCCCGAACGCTGCTGGTTGGTGAGGGTCGTTCGTTGAAATATATTGTAATATTTTGATGATATAATTCCTGTGCGTAGGTGAAGGATGATGAATGTCGCTGGTGGCTGCTGTTTTGGTGTGATTGTCGTTCTGGCGGGTGTAGACGGTGAATGACGCACAGGCTGAGTGGCACTGATGTTATATTGTGTATTAGGAAAATGTATGCACACCTGATCAGTTATTTACATTCTGTCTTTCTGTGTGTCATGGTTACCTTACGATCATGATTATATAACAGGAGTTTCTTTATGGATGAAAGTCACACACACACACACACACACACACAATAAGTACCCTTACACTAATACACATCCACTCACTCTGCTCATACTATAGAGACACCTTGGTTCTTCACGATGACGATGATGGTCCACAAAGAATTCCTTGTTTCACACAGTTCCTCCTGCTGCGTGTGGTGCCCTGTTCCTTCTTCCTTCTCCTCTCACAAAGTCGCATCACAAACTTCAAGTACGATAGATAATGTCACGTCAAATAACTCGTCCCCAATATCATTCACTTCCCTGTCAAATTAGTTCTCTACGTCAAATCTACACTCACTAAGTCACCAAGTCATTACATCGTTCCATATCTTAAGTAAGTACCGATAGGCATACCCAGACCGATCCCGAGGTAAAGGAGAGACTCAGGACAAGGAAATGAAGCAGCGTTGAGCCACCACGACTATGATACACCAGCCTGTAAACCAAGTCAGTACAAGGAGAGGATGGCTACTGCTAGTGGGGCGCCAGAGTCGGGTACATGGCTGGCACTTGGTCCTGTCTGGCCCTCACCACAACCACCTGTTAACGGCTGGCTGTGGTCTGGCTGGGAGGAGGTGGAGAGGCAGGCAGGAAGGAAGGGAATGTAACGACACGAGATGGTTGTTGGTTGGTTGGTTGGTAGGTGGGTGGCTTGGGATGAGGATACAAGATGGAAGTTACAGGAGGTACGCTGTATACAACACGATGGATACAGTGGATTATACGTAGATGGAAAAAACGGTGTGATTACGCTGGTTCTGACGCTAGTAATATGTATGGCTCTGTTTTGTTCTCTCAGACTGGCTGGAAGTTTTACGAGGGGAGACAGTACAGCCAATTTACAGGGAATTCAGTTCATTATACATATCACAGAAAATACTCCGGGGATGGAGCTAAAATGGCGTCAGTTGTGATTATAATGGTACTGATCGTTGTTGGTTGTTTCTGGTTGTGTGTTGGTGACGTGTGTTGGGAGTGTGGCGGGAACTGCTGGTGCCTGAGTTGTAGTGTCCGCTGGTGCTGGTGTTGGTGCTCTTGTTGTTGTCTCAGTCTCCTCCTGGTTGCTGTTGTTGCTGTCTTCTTGCCTGCTCCCTCTTTCCCTTCTTTTCTCCCCCCAACCTGCTTCGTCCGGGGGGAGGGTGAGTGGTAGCCAATCCCCGTCGTCCTCGCCGTCACCACCGTAAAACGAGACTCCGGTACAACAGGTTCTGGTGGGACCGTGGCTGCCGCAGGGAGGAGGAGGAGGAGGAGGAGGGGAGGAAGGGCGGGGGAAAAGGGTGGTGGTGATAAGGAGGGAGGGAGGAAGGTGGAAAAGGGAGAGAAGAAGAAGGAGGGAGAATATGTCACGCCACAGTCGCTCTCCTGTTGCAAAGGCGACGACGGTACAAGTTAAACATCAACAACAACAATGAAAAAATTATTGCACCCACACGCACACACAAACACACACGCTGGACAATGAACAACAACAGAGCCGTCCGTCCGTCTGTCCGTTCGAGAAGGATCCCCTCAGCTAGACACTAACAACACCATGTTCGTTTCCCCTCACTCTTCCCTCCAACCGAAATCCAACAAAATAATTCCCCTCCGAGTCTGACGCAGCAGCAGCTCCAAGTGGCGTGCTCAGCCAGGCGGAGCAGACTGAACCACTGACTGAGGGTAGGGACGCTAGCTGGCAGAGGGTAGGAGTAGTAGTAGTAGTAGTAGTAGTAGCAGTATAGTAGTGTGAGTGCCCAGTCTTCGGAGGGAGTGTTAGCAGGGTGAGGGGTGAATGAGAGGGAGGGAGGGAGGGAGGGATTTAACTGCGAAATATACTGCTGGTGTTGCTGTTGGTTGTTTGTTTCTTAACGCCTCCAGCGATCGTTTCCTCGAGCGACTGTTTCCACTGACGACCCACCTTCCAGCGAACCCACCACCTCCACTCATCAACACACACTAACCCTGGTCGGCCATGATGCGCCCCCGGACACCTGATCATTGATTAACACGCCTCCCACAACCAATCATCGACCGGGGCAGATCCTGGCCAGCCAATAGCGAGGGAGGACACAAAGCTAGTAGGACCGACGAGGGTCACGGAGGAGGGAGACGGGGACAGGGGGAGGGGTTTAGCCTGGAGGGTTAAGGGAAGGAGGGAAGGACTGGCCCGGGGGTACTGGGGGGGGGGGCTGGGGTGGGAGGAGGCTGAGGGGAAGGGTGAGAGAGAGGGATGGACGAGCGAGGGGAAGAGGGTGTGGATGAGTTTTAGAGTGAGGGGAAGAGGAAGGACTGGGGAGGAGGAAGACGTACATTGAGGAGAGTAGAACGAGGGGAGAATGAGGAAAGAGAGGGTAGGAAGCTGAGAGGTGAGGAGGAGGAGGAGTTGGAGGGAGGGAAGGAGGAAAAGAAAGGTTAAGGCTGAGAGAGAGAGAGAGAGAGAGAGAGAGAGAGAGAGACGGCAAGGGAGGGAGGGAGGGAGGAAGGGCCAGTAAGTGAGGGGTTCACAGTTCACACACTTCCCCATGGCCCTCATCTCTCTCTCTCTCTCTCTCTCTCTCTCTCTCTCTCTCTCTCTCTCTCTCTCTCTCTCATGTACTTACAAAACAAACCAGCATTGGAATCTCTCCTCACCTTCATCTCCCTCACTAACCATCCCTCCCTTTGGCCTATAAACGGTATTGGTGGTGATGGAGGAAGGAGAGGAGGGCTGCCTGGCTTCTGTGTCGACATAAATGGAAGGCATGGGAATAATATGGTAAGGTAGCAGCAGCAGCATGGTGGTGGTGGTGGTAGTGGTGGTAGTAGTAGTAGTGATGATGGTGGTGATCCCCTAGTTGGCATCAGCGTAGGAGGAGTAGTGGTGGTAGTGGTGGTGGTGGTGGTGGTGGTTTGGAGGGACGGAGGGAGAGAAGGAAGGAGGAGGAGGAGGAAGGGAGGGCAGTAAGGATACCCACGAGCTCTCTCTCTCTCTCTCTCTCTCTCTCTCTCTCTCTCTCTCTCTCTCTCTCTCTCTCTCTCTCTCTCTCACACACACACATACATCCGGTAAATCCCCAAGCAAACACAAAAGCTAACAATAAACAAACACATTTGGAGCCTCTTGTGTTCTGCCTGCCGCGTCAGAGTAAAGAGAAGTAGACGAGGAAGAAAGACAAGAGTAAGAAAGAACAGGAAGACATAGATGAGGACGATAAATAAGAAGAAACGTGGAAAATAATAAGAGAGAGAGAGAGAGAGAGAGAGAGAGAGAGAGAGAGAGAGAGAGAGAGAGAGAGAGAGAGAGAACACAACAACAACGTCACGGGTAGAACTGGTCTTATGCAAATGAGGGAACACGCCAGTTTCCCCTCGGACACGGCTGAGAGAACCGAGATAGAATATAAAGACGTCCTCCCTCCTGAAGACTGTCCTTGTGTATGTGTGTGTGTGTGTGTGTGTGTGTGTGTGTATATATATATATATTTCTGGTACACAGGAGATGTCTGAAAGTTTAAAACAGAAGATACAAGTCCAAAGCAGCCAACACCATCATACAGCCTTTACATTATGTACAGTAATATACATACATGTACTTACTATACATAATATACTGTAGCTGTAAATACACGGGGTACAGAGAGGCTATTATTGCTATTCTGTGTCTATTACAGAGAGACTATTATTACTATTCTGTGTTGCTGTCCTCTTCAAAGGTCCGCGTGTTGTCCAAAACAGAGCAAAATGAATACACTTGGTAACTCTCACACGCACTATAATTATGTTGTATGCATGTATAGTTGTACACGTGTTATGAAAATGTCTCTACACACAAGAACACTTCATAGTAAGGAATATAATGTGTACTGTGCGACAGAAAATATTGTCATTGTTACAGTAGTATTGCTTTCATTGTTACAATACTATTGCTTTCATTGTTACAGTAGTATTGCTTTCATTGTTACAATACTATTGCTTTCATTGTTTACAATACTATTGCTTTCATTGTTACAATACTATTGCTTTCATTGTTACAATACTATTGCTTTCATTGTTACAATACTATTGCTTTCATTGTTACAATACTATTGCTTTCATTGTTACAATACTATTGCTTTCATTGTTACAATACTATTGCTTTCATTGTTACAATACTATTGCTTTCATTGTTACAATTACTATTGCTTTCATTGTTACAATACTATTGCTTTCATTGTTACAGTAATATTGCTTTTCATTGTTTCAGGAGAATAATTATTTTCACTCAACTTTCACGCACCATCAATCATCCTGAGAGAGTTTTAATCAAGGCAATTTTTAATCTCCCACGGGGTCGGCCTGAATTCCGGTGTCGAGTTTCTCAGCTCAAGTCGCCACGGGAAAAAATTGATCTTTTATGAACCAATTCAGGAAATTTTTTGTCGGTTTAGTTAAGTTCGGTTTTCACGATAGTGCTGTTTTCTTATTCGATTAGGTTAGGTTAGGTTAGGTTTAGGTTAGTGAAGACCAGACCAGACTTTGGTTAGGTTAGGTTAGGTTAGGTTAGGTTTGTGAAGACAAGACAAGACTTCTGATTCGGTTTTAGTTAGGTTAGGTTACAGATGAGTTGATTTCTGATTCGCTTGGGGTATCTATGGTTAGACTGATTTTGATTCGGTTAGATTAGGTTTAGTTCTGTATGATAATGAGGAGACATACTCTTTATAAACACTGAAAAATGAGGTTATGAGAGAGAGAGAGAGAGAGAGAGAGATGAGAGAGAGAGAGAGAGAGAGAGAGAGAGAGAGAGGCCACCAGATAGGGAGAGGTTGAAGGTGAGAAGGGCAAGAAAGGGAGAGGTTGAGGGCAAGTTAGGGACAGGAGGAGGGAATGGGAGACGGGAAGGGCAAGATAGGGTGAGAGGAAGGGAGAGGGTGAGAGGAAGGGAGAGGGTGAGAGTGGAGTCCAACACCTTCCCCCTCCTTGTCGTCGGATCCTGAAGGGCTTCGGGTGTTCCTGTGTGTGTGAGGATGGACCGGAGGGAGGGAAGGAAGGAAGGAAGGGCGTCCTGTACCAAGGCTTCTCTCCCTCACTCACTCACTCCCTCCTTCATTTCCATCTTCCTTCTCTCACTCCCTCACTCCTTCATTTCCATCTTCCCTCTCTCACTCTCTCACTCACTCCCTCCTTCATTTCCATCTTCCTTCTCTCCCTCACTCACTCCCTCCTTCATTTCCATCTTCCTTCTCTCACTCACTCACTCACTCATTTCCATCTTCCTTCTCTCCCTCACTCACTCACTCCCTCCTTCATTTCCATCTTCCTTCTCTCCTTCCCTCACTCACTCACTCCTTCCTTCATTTCCATCTTCTTCTCTCCCTCCCTCACTCACTCCCCTCCTTCATTTCCATCTTTCTTCTCTCCCTCCCTCTCTCACTCCTTCCTTCATTTCCATCTTCCTTCTCTCCTTCCCTCACTCACTCACTCCCTCCTTCATTTCCATCTTCCTTCTCTCCCTCCCTCCCTCACTCCCTCCTTCATTTCCATCTTCCTTCTCCTCCCTCCCTCACTCACTCCCTCCTTCATTTCCATCTTCCCTCTCTCACTCTCTCACTCACTCACTCCTTCATTTCCATCTTCCTTCTCTCCCTCCCTCACTCCCTCCTTCATTTCCTTCTCTATTTTCCCTCTGTGCATCTTCCCTCCTCACTTCCTTCATCTTTCCCTCATTCCTCCTTCATTTCCTTCTCTATTTTCCCTCTCTTTGCATCTTCTTTCCTTACTTCCTTACCCTCCCTCATTCCCACTTTCTCTCCTCCCCTCTTTTCTCCCTCATTATATCTTCTCCTTTTCCCTCCTTTATTGTCTTCCTTCCTACATCTCTCTCTCTCTCCTTCCCTCCCACCTGACCTGTCCCCCCCTTCCCCCCACCAGACAGGGGCGGGGGTGGGGGGGGAGGGGGTGCCTGGGGGGCGTCACGGGTCGGGTCGAATCTCCCTCATCTCGTGTTACCGCTCGTTTATATTCTCGTTTGATTGTATTGCCATTACAGAGAGAGAGAGAGAGAGAGAGAGAGAGAGAGAGAGAGAGAGAGAGAGAAAGAGAGTACAGTATTATTATCTTATAGTATTATACTCTTCACATACCCCACCTCTCTCTCTCTCTTTCTCTCTCTCTCTCTCTCTCTCTCTCTCTCTCTCTCTCTCTCTCTCTCTCTCCTCTCTCTTATATAACTCATTAATAATATAATTGATCATCAAGTATGGTATAGAAAATATTGGATATCAAAAATATAATTGTATTTATGAACACCAACACACAAACAGAACAGAGCATTATACCGCTTGGTTATTTTCTACTGTATGTTGTTGCTAAAATATTATATTATTACAAATCAAATACCCACAGTATAAAAAAAATGCATTATATATCGAAAATTAATATTATTCATACAGTCATTCGTTTCCAAGATCCCATTAGATAATTACATCATTTAATGCAAATATACACACACAGTAAAACAGAAAAATGCATCATATATCGAAAATTTATTATCATTCATACCGTCATACGTTTCCAAGATCCCAGTAGATAATTACATCATTTAATGCAAATATCTATTATAATTACA
>JAWQEG010006283.1:0-18862 GCA_033782935.1 Petrolisthes cinctipes
GTAGATAGGGAAGATGGAAGGTAGTAATTTAGGTTGGTAGATAGACGAGCAAGCATCAGAAGTAATAAAAGAATGTGTGTCTTGCTGAGATTAAGGTTTGGTATGGAGAGAGAGAGAGAGAGAGAGAGAGAGAGAGAGAGAGAGAGAGAGAGAGAGAGAGAGAGAGCAAGGAAAGAAAAGACGATTGCAGAGAGAGAAAAAAAAAAAAGACTGAAAGAAGAAGAAGAAAGACGCAGTTGAAATTTCCCGAGGGAGAAAAGTGAAAGGGAGGTGGAAGTTGAAAGTTAAGATTAGAAAAGGAGGAGCATAAATGAGACAATTGGAGAAAGATGGTAAGATGAATAAGAGAAGAAAAAAGAAAATAAGAGAGAGAAAGAGAAGCAACGGAGGAGAAGAAGGAGGAGGAGGAGGAGAGAAGAATAGAGGAGGAGGGGAATATTTAGGAGACCAGGAAAAGGAAAAGGGAGGAGAGAAGGAAGAGAGGAGGAAGAGAGAAGAGAGGAGGAGGAGGAGTGAAGAGAAGAGGCAGAGGAGGTGAAGAATAAGGTGACAAGGAAAAGGGAGGAGGAAGAGAGAAGAGAGGAGGAGGAGGAGGAGTGAAGAGAAGAGGCAGAGGAGGTGAAGAATAAGGAGATAAGGAAAATAGAGGAGGAGGAGAGAAGGAGGAGAAGGAAGAGAGGAGGAGGAGAGAATGGAGGAGGAAGAAGAGGAGATTCAGGGGAGAAATCTGAGAATAGAAGGCCAGAGGTCAAGGAGGAGGAAACGTGATATTGGAGGGAAGGAAGAGGAAACGGAGGAGGAGAATTAGGAGGTGGGGAAGAGGAGAAGAGGAAGAGGAAACGGAGGAGGAGAATTAGGAGGTGGGGAAGAGGAAGAGGAAATGGAGGAGGAAAATTAGGAAATGGGAAAGAGGAACGGGGGAATAAGAGGAAAGGGAAACGGAGATTTAGGAGATGGGGAAAAAGAAAGGGAAAATGGAGGAGGAAAATTAGGATATGGGGAAGAGGAAAGGGGAATAAGAGGAAAAGGAACAGAGGAAATGGAGAAGTGGGAGAAGAAACCGAGGAGATGGAGAAGATAGAGAGGAATAAGAGGAAGAGAAATAGAAGGAGAAATAGGAAATTGGGAAGAGTAGGAGAGGGAAAAGGAGTAAAAGGAGGAGGAGGAAAAGGAAGAGGAAAATTAGAACAATAGGAAGTAGAAAAAAACTGAGGAAGAGGAAGTGGTGAAAAAAGAAGAGGAAAAGGAAGAAGGCATAGAGGAGGAAGAAATGAAGGAGTAGGAGATGGAGAAGGAGGAAGAGGGCGAAAGGAGGAGAAGGAAGAAGTAAGGAAGCAAATGAAGGAGGCACAAATGTAAACAATGGAGAAAATGAGAAAGAGGAAGGAGAGAAAACAAGAGAGGGAGTACTGAAGGAAGGAGAAGTAGTAGGAGGAGGAAGAGAAAGAGGGAGACGGGAGAGAATCGTGAGGGGACTAAGTTGAAGAGAGAGAGAGAGAGAGAGAGAGAGAGAGAGAGAGAGAGAGAGAGAGAGAGAGAGAGAGAGAGATGGTCAGTATGTGGTGGAGGACGAGGAAAGATGACAATATGAGAGAGAGAGAGAGAGAGAGAGAGAGAGAGAGAGAGAGAGAGAGAGAGAGGAGAGAGAGAGAGAGAGAGAGAGAGATAGAAAGAGAGTGGTCAGTGTGTGGTGGAGGACGAGGAGAGAGAGAGAGAGAGAGAGAGAGAGAGAGAGAGAGAGAGAGTATGGTCAGTGTGTGGTGGAGGACGAAGAAAGATGAGAGAGAGAGAGAGAGAGAGAGAGAGAGAGAGAGAGAGAGAGAGAGAGAGAGAGATGGTCAGTGTGTGGGCTAGAGGTACAGAAACTCGATATTATGTCATTTCTGAGTGTGACAGCAACAGTGTTCTGGCTGTGTGTGTGTGTGTGTGTGTGTGTGTGTGTGTGTGTGTGTGTCGTATAATTGTACAGTCATGGTCCTGCAACACCTTCAATTGAAATGGCCTCGAGAAATTGTGCGAAACTATAACTAAATTAATTAATCATTGTAGTATTGTTCCATATATGATTCACTCTCGCGACACGCTTTCAGTTACCCGGTGTAGTAGGACTTTGGACCGTGACTGTACAAAGGTGAAGCTCTGAAAAGGAGTCAGTAAAGGTGAACACACACACACACACACACACATTGAATTATGAGGGAGAAATTTTAATGTAGACTTGAGATAAGATAACGTCGGTTTGGAAATATTATTGTGGACGAGTTGAAAATTTTCATATATAATATTAATAATAATAATAATAATAATAATAATAATAATAATAATAATAACTAACAATAACAATAGTAGTAATAATAATCATCATCATAATAATAATCATAATCATAATCATAATAATAACAATAAGAAGTTCTGAAATCTTCGCTAATTTTAACTGAAATAACAAGAGGCCTACTGTATGTTGGCTTCCTTAACTTTTATGTCCTTGTCGCGTTCTTAATTAATTAAGCATGAAAGGCTGTGTTAATAGTATGTGTGTGTGTGTGTGTGTGTGTGTGTGTGTGTGTGTGTGTGAGGAAACATTGGCTTCATTTTCTGTATCTCAAGAAAACAAAAAACACACACACGTACACCACACATTGACGTAAGCACACACACACACACACACACACACACACACACACACGCCGTAATTGTCTGTTTTGAAGTCTTAGCGTTCAAAGGAGATCAAGGAGTCTGTGTAAACCTTTTTTTCCGAAGAAGAGAAAATATTGTTTACGTGGAGGCTGGCTGTGATTGGCACCCTTACCCTCGTTGTTGTGTAGACGTGTAAAGTAGATAACTAAATGCAGGTTAAGGGGGTCATGTAATTTGAGTGAATTCGAAGGTTACTGATTTATCCAGACAGTGTGACAAAACAGGTCTCCTGCTCATGTATTGAAAGAGGTGGTTTGTTTCTTGAAATAGTTTGGAGGAATCAGTAAAAAGCAGCAAACCCGATCTCCTACTCGTATACTGAGGGACGTAGACTGTTTCCTGGCATAGTTTGGAGGATTCAGTATCCCACAAATAATTCATTCTCCCCCCCCCCAAAAAAAAAAAAAAAAAAAATGTACATGTGTATGTGCAACTTGGTATATTTAATTAATTAAGAGAGCAAAAAGATGTATTTGGAAGACTGCTACTGATTGCTCCAAAACTATCCCAGAGAACAGAGAGATTGGTACCTCACTGTAAGAGCAAGTAGGCTAGGCAGGTTGGAAGAGAGCAGGCCGGGAAGGTTGGGACTAGGAGGGGAAGGAAGGGAGGGTGGCAAGGTGGAGATTAGAGTAGAATGGGGTAGGAAGGGAGATGGAGGGTGAGGATAGGAAGGGATAGGGTGGACAAGGCTTGGAGGGGAGGGTGGGTCGGGAGGCAGGGTGGAGATTAGAGAAGGGTAGGAGTATTAGGTGGTGAGGTGAAATAATGGGTGAGGATATTGAGGGAGGGATAGGGTGGACAGGGCTAGGAGAGGAAGGGTGGGTCGGGAGGAAGGAAGGCAGAGTGGAGAATTGAGAGAGGTAGGAGTACAGACAGACAGGTGGGGTAGACGGAAGAGGTAAGGGGAGGTGGATAGGAAGGGAGAGTGGAGAATTGAGAGAGGTAGGAGTACAGACAGACAGGTGGGGTAGACGGAAGAGGTAAGGGGAGGTGGATAGGAAGGGATAGAATGGACAGGGCTAGGTGGGTTGGGAGGGAGGCAAGGTGGAGATTAGAGTTGAGTTACATAGGAGTACAGACAGGTTGGGTAGAGGGTAGGGAGAAGAGGGGAGGTGGATAGGGAGGAAGGGGTAGGATAGGATGGGATGGTAGAGGTAGCAGGTGCTGAAGTAAGATTGAAGGTCACATTTCCCTAGGCATTATCTCTCTCTCTTTTTTTCTCTCTCTCTTTCTCTTTGTCTTATATCCTCTTTACTTTTCTTTTTCTTTGCGTACTTTTTACTTTTTTTTGTTTTTTTGTTTTTATTCTTTTAATAGTTTTAACCTTGCATCTTTTTCTTTCTCCTGTCTTTATTTTGAATTTTTCTCTCTCTCTCACACTCACACATTATTACCTTATCTCTTTTATCTCTCTGGTCCCTTATTATGTCATATATCTCCACCATTTATAATTATCACCACCAATGTATCATACTTTCCTACACATATCACAATTTCCACCTGTTAGAATGATATATCTCTCATAATAATAACAATAACCAGCAGTAATTACATCTTACCTTTCAATCACAATTACCTGTACTTATCATATCGATATCCCACTATGTATTTTAATTATTTTTAAAGGATCATTAACATTTAATTATAAGTGTACAGTCAAGGGCAATATTGGCTTCTTACTCCTAACCCATATATTAGGAAGGATAATCTATAGGGGACGAATAAAATGCAACTGACTGATTCCTCCAAACTATGCCAGGAAACCAACTAGCCAAGTGTGTGCTATGAGGGGATGTGTTTTGTAGAATGGTTTGGAGGAATTAGTAGCCTTCTTGTTCGATCACAGTATATTCGTTACCCTCTGAAAACCTTAACAATCCCGAATGAGGAAACATATAGGTATGGCTATTAGAGTGTTACTAACTCCTCCATACTATTCCAGGCAACAGTACACCATCATCTTTTTGTTATATTGGTCCTGATTCCTAGCATATCTTAGAGGAATCAAGGGCTCATATGTACTAAAAGCATACTACCCCCTTTAAGGATCCACAGCATTTAAAAATTCATCTCACGTGAAAGTCGAAGAGGTTAAATCCAACCCAACACTCCGGAAAATTCTAAGACGTGGGATAAAAGAGATAATCTAATTGATGTAATTAAATAGATGAAAGGGACATATTTATAAGAGAAATGAGAAAAGTCCTAAGAATTTGTAGCTGAGTAGAACATGCTCAGGTACTTTCTATACTCAATTTATATATATATTTTTATCTATATTTATACTGGTGAAAATTTACCGGCTGCTCATTTAAGTTCTTGGAGTTTTCGGTAAATGTAATGCAACCCAAGACAAATTACTTCGAGAATTACACGACTAGGTAGGCCTACTGTACTTATCTGTAGGTGGGTGGGTGGGTAGGTTGTTTGGTTGGTTGTTTGGTTGGTGGGTGGGTGAGTGGGTTGGTTGGTTGGTTGGTTGGTTGGTGGCAGGGTGGGTGAGTGGGTGAGTGGGTTGGTTGTTTGTTTAGATGGTTGGTTGGTGGGTAGGTGGGTGGGTGAGTTGGTTGGTGGGTAAGTGGGTGGGTGAGTTGGTTGGTGGGTGGGTGAGTGGGTTGGTTGTTTAGTTCGTTGGTTGGTTGGTGAGTTAGTTAGTTAGTTGGAGATGAGGGTTGTAAATAAGTCAATATACTGTAACACACACACACACACACACACACACACACACACGGATCATATATACACGTTTTCTGGATGGGTTCAAGAATCTTATGGGTCCGTTGGTGGTGTTGTCGTCCGTGTATAGAAAATTAACCGATTCCTCCAAACTATGTCACGAAACGGAATCCTCTCAGTACAGTATACGGTGGGTGGGTGGTTGCATGGGACAATTAGGAGGACTCTGTAGGCTTCAAAGTTTGGCCCGACTGCATCACATCACAGGCTCCTAAAGGGGATAGATATAGTATACTTATGGTATATTAGAGCTCCTTGATTCCTAAAAAGTATGCCGGAAAACAGACCCAAACGAACAAATAATCAGACCCAAACGAACAAATAATCAGACCCAAACGAACAAATAATCAGACCCACACGAACAAATAATCAGACCCAAACGAACAAATAATCAGACCCAAACGAACAAATAATCAGACCCACACGAACAAATAATCAGACCCAAACGAACAAATAATCAGACCCAAACGAACAAATAATCAGACCCAAACGAACAAATAATCAGACCCAAACGAACAAATAATCAGACCCAAACGAACAAATAATCAGACCCAAACGAACAAATAATCAGACCCACACGAACAAATAATCAGACCCACACGAACAAATAATCAGACTCAAACGAACAAATAATCAGACCCAAACAAACAAATAATCAGACCCAAACGAACAAATAATCAGACCCAAACGAACAAATAATCAGACCCAAACGAACAAATAATCAGACCCACACGAACAAATAATCAGACCCAAACGAACAAATAATCAGACCCAAACGAACAAATAATCAGACCCACACGAACAAATAATCAGACCCAAACGAACAAATAATCAGACCCAAACGAACAAATAATCAGACCCAAACGAACAAATAATCAGACCCAAACGAACAAATAATCAGACCCACACGAACAAATAATCAGACCCAAACGAAGAAATAATCAGACCCAAACGAACAAATAATCAGACCCAAACGAACAAATAATCAGACCCAAACAAACAAATAATCAGACCCACACGAATAAAAAACATAGGTGTTGTCCTGTTGCTCGGAATAGCCTGGAGGAATCAGTTGCCCTTAGACTTACCCCAACACTGTTAAAATATACGCCCTTAAAACTCCCCGACATGATGAAAGAGAATTGGAGAGTAAGCAATTTTCCGGCACGCAATGAATACCTGAATGTCGATAAGGTAGTTGACTAAAGCATGCAGGGTCAGCCACGTGGGATTAAGCTTGGGGTGAAACTCTTGGAGGTCGGAAAATTGGAGGGACACTGAATCCTCCAAACTTTGTCACAAAAACTGATCTCCTATTAGTTTAGTATAAGGTGATTTGTTTGTGTTCTGGGGTATAAGTTTGGGGGTATTAGTTGCCCTATTGAATCCTCCAAACTATGTCACAAAACTGATCTCCTATTAGTTTAGTATAAGGTGATTTGTTTGTGTTCAGGGATATAAGTTTGGGGGAATTAGTTGCCCTACTGAATCCTCCAAACTATGTCACAAAAACTGATCTCCTATTAGTTTAGAGTAAGGTGATTTGTTTGTATTCTGGGATATAAGTTTGTTTGGGGGAATCAGTTGCCCCATTGAATCCTCCAAAGTGTGTCACGAAATATATATAGTTTTTAGTTCAACTTGGTAATTATTTTGTTTCCTGGGATAGTATGAAGGAATCACTTGCCTTCCAATTTAACTTACATGAGGTTCGCCCTTTATATAATGACGGGATTGGGTGGTGAGTGGACGAAATTGGATGCTAGTGATTCCCTCAAACTAGGTCACGAAATAGGAGGAATCGGTAGCCTCCAATTTCCCCGGGATAGACTCATTATTTCCCCTTCATAAATTTAACAAAACTCTCGCTAGATTGAACTTTGCCTAATCGAGTGGCCTTCAATCATATCATAATATTACCATAACAAACTTTTCTCCCCATATAACAAACTAAACTAAGTATATTACCATAACAAAACTCTACTCCCTATAACACCATAACGAACTACACTCCCTATAACACCATAACACACTCTCGCTACATAGTAATACCATAACAAACTCCACCTCCTATAACACCATAACAATAACCAACTCGATTAAGTATAACACCATAACAAACTACACTCCCTGTAATTTTCTTCATTAATCTGACTACAATGCATCATCCGCCACCCCATTGATCTCACCATGCAATTGGCCTTTACTTATAACTTATTGCAAGAGAGACATGCTGAACCAAACACTCAATAACCTACACATACACACACACATACATACAGACAGGTTAAACCAAATACACACACACACAGGTTAAACCAAATACACACACACACACACACACACACACACAGGCTGAACCAAACACACACACACACACACACACGTATTGCAGGTTGTATTTTATTTGCTGGAAGGGAGAGGGTAAATTTTTGCTAGGTTGAATTAAAATTAAATATCGACATCTTAATTTGTAAACTCTTGTATACGTATTGAACGGCCTGGGCTTTCCTTGTGAGGGTTTGTGAAGTTGGTGGATATAATTATGTTTCCAGCTAGTCAAAGTATGCTACTGGTTCCTGCAAACATACCCAGGAAACACACTCTCTTAGTAATTGGTGCTGTTTTGAGGCCGAGTTTGGAGGAATCGTTCGCCTCCAGTTCACCAGAATATATCAGGGCATTTAACTCTTATGAATTTATTTATTTATTTGTTGCTGTATTAATTTATTAGAATTATTTTCAGCTTTGTAGATCAAGGGTCTCAGTTGCCATTCATCAAGTACTTTATAAATTCTGTGAATATCTGAGAAATAAATGCGGCAGACTTTTACATTTAACTCTTATATGGGACGGAAAAATGTATTTGATATAACCGTAGTTAATTAAAGGTCGTATACACTGGTTTTCATATTTTGTCTATAAATTCATCACCCAGAAGAAATTTCAAAATGATGAAGAGTAATGGGAAGAGATGCTAAGACGAAGAAGATTTGTTAAATTTAAAACATAATTTATATATATATATATATATATATATATATATATATATATATATATATATATATATATATATATATATATATATATATATATATATATATATATATGATTATAATTTTTATCATATAAGATCGTCTTTGGGTCAAGTCACATCGAGGGAAAAATTGGGAGCCTAGACTGGTGTAAGAATATTAATCCTTATAAGACGTTATTCTTGTCGGAGAGAGACATGTTCAATGGTTATTTTTATATTCTTAACCATTTCAGTTAACTCCTATCCAACAGCTTTCGTCTTAGGTAATATGCACAGACTAATAATATTAAGCGATTTAATATAACATCTACCAAAGGTTTATTATTAATCATTCCAATTAATTAACTCGTATGCCACAACTTACGCCTTAGGTAATATGCACAAACTATTATTAATTAAACGATTTATAATATGATCCCTAAAAATAATCCCTGACTTCCCCAAAAGGGATAATTTGTCTGATCTCCTAAGTTATGGACGCCTTGATAAGTTTAATAAGATGTAATAACCCATACGATAAGATATATTAACCTATATACGATAAGCTTAGGAGGATTACACAGTCCTTGGCTTCATTCTGCTTCCCTATATAAAATAATTGCATGATGTTTCTCTCCCTATACTGTCATTTCCTAACTCATGGTGTCCCTCCACTGAGCCACGAATAGTGTCTCTGTTTAACAGAGTTTTCCTAGACATGACTGATGATATTTTGTTTTTCTCAAGAACGGTAGCATGCAAATAGGAAAATGTTGGAGGGCTAAATTTTTTCTCCAACCGATCCGTAAATTAGTTAAAATACCATGATAAAATTGCCACTGGTCCTCTAAAGGGTATTAAATGCTTCCCTCAGAGGTGTTTACCATGTGACTCTCTTTAACACCTTTCCACCTACTCGTTCCCTCTCCCCTTTCCATCCCTCTCCCCTTTCCATCCCTCCCTAACTCTCCCCTTTCTCTCCCTCCCTTCCTCCTCCCTCCCTCCTCTTCCCCTCCACTCCCTCCACCTCCCCATCACTGTAGCTTAAGGTAGCAGCACCACGCATGTGCAGTACAACCCGGATCAGCCAGCCAGCCAGGCAGGCAGTAGCACCTTGTCCTATGTTTTCCCCAAAGTGCAAAAGTTAGGGTAAAATATTACTTGGAGGCCGTTATCACCCTGCAGGAGGACTGGAGGTAATGGAGAGACCCAGAAAATAGTCCTTACGTGGGGGGGGGGGGATAGGGGGGGGGTAGAACTTTGCTAAAATGATGTTCCATGGATGTGGCTGTAGGTGGTGGATGGGTGGGGGCCTGATGATGAAGGAGGGGGCTTTGTTGGGGTTGTGGTGGTAATTGAATGGGAAGATTGACTGATTGATTGATATGAGACGCCGCACCAGCGAGGTCATATAGCGCCAGAAGTTGATAGAGAGGTGAGAGAGTAAGCCGGAAGATAATAATAGGAAAAGAGGGACAATTGAAGGACTGAAAGAGAGTGGCTGGGACAGAAAAGACGCCCAAACCCTTAAAATATTACCCACATCACTACAGGCAATATACCCTCCTACGAGGTTGAATGGGAGGAAGTGTTGGTGGTGGTGGTGGGTAAATGAAAGAGAGGTGGTGGTAGTTGAGATAGAACTGGTGGTAAAAATGATGGTGGTGGCTGAGGTAGTGATAAAAGAGGAGGAGGAGGAGGAAGAAAAATAATAATAAGAAATGTTAAAACGGAGGAGAGTCGAAAATCTACTTAACTAGGGATTGGAGTACATCCCTTGTCTGGTACGTCACCCAAGGAACAATAAGACCTGGACAATTTTACAATTCCTCAAAAAGTGTTGTTTCAGTAGGGTTGGTACGCATGGAATGATGTTCCAGGTTGGCTAATATTGGTTTTGTGGTTGCACCTACTCAGAGTTTCAGATTAACAAAATGTGATATAAATGTCATAATAATATTATCACAACACTGATAAATCATTATCGGCATAAAGGTTCTATGAATAGTTTAACTTAGTCCATAACATCCTTCGGGGTTTGAACTGTGATACAGGAAAATTATTAACTGAGAACGAATGCGATTAACGAAATAGTTTTAATGTTAAGGATTTTAGATGAACCCGGCTCCTTAATGCTTTAGTTCATGCTTCATATTTTGCTTTGAATTCTGTAGGAATCGAAATGGTGTTTTCTTCAGTACAAACTTTGAAACATGACACTATAGTGAAGTGTTTATAGATTATCTTGAAGTTCGCATGTTCGCTTTTCAGATTTTATCGAAAATTTGTGGTGTTTATAATACAAGATTACACACCCACATGATTACATAACAAAGATACACCGTTGTAATAATAATAATAATAATAATAATAATGATAATAATAATTCATCCTAAATGTAGGAACTAACTATTATATAATGTATTGACACCTCTTCAACCTCACTGTGAACCATGATACTGAGACGTGTCGAACTGTAGCACTTAGTAAAGCTACACCAACATCAAGATGCTTCAGTTTCAAACGTCACGGTATCATGATTCAAAAGTATGTTGTGAACCAATGGGTGTGTAAAAGTGGCACATGGCAATTGAGATTTCAGGGCTACCAACATGTGCTATTTGGTCTCGGGCGTGTTTCAGATCACATCGCTGATTTTTCACATTGCTTCCCGAAAAAAGAGGGCCGATACTTTTTTGAGGAATTGTACATAATGTGTGATATTTGTATGACCTCATTTAGCATATACAGTACGTGATAACTGTGAGTGTCAAGGAGAGAGAGGTGGGTGAGACGGGAAGGTATTATGAGAGGAGGATATGCTTAAAGTTGCTCAACCTTTAACCAAACCCTCCTCTACTCTCCTAACCCCTAAGGCGGCATATGACCAACATGTTGCGCCTCCATGAAATATATTGTACAAAATTAATCACTTTGAAGATTCGAACAACTGTGCGTCTCCCTACAACACACAGTAGTTCGAATCATCAAAGCTCGGCTAGTTAGGATTCATCATGCCAAGGGATCAGGACACAATTTCTGACCGCGAGTGTAGAGTATATCAATCAATCAGTCCTACCCCTAAACCCCTCACGTCACCTTCCACCACACATACAGTTACCAGGCACGTGGCGTCTGGTTGCAGTTTTACATTCCATCGTCTCACACACAGAGTTTCGAGGGGTGGTCAACGCTGAAGATTCTGCGAGTGTACTTTACTGTTAAACACGAGGCCAGAAACGTTACCACAATACGCTCAAAGTGTCTCGGTGATTGGATGGAGAGAAAGAGGAGGGAGGAGCGGAGGCAAGTGGGTATGTGTGGATTACAGTGGAGAGAGGAAGGAATAGGGAGGGGACGAGTGGGTGAATGGAGAAGGGGGGGGGTGGAGAGAGGAAGAAATAAGGTGGAGACGAGGGGAGGGAGAAGAGTGAGGGTAAGTGCGGGTTGGTGGAGAGCTCAATGGTGGAGAGAGAGAAAAGTATGGGGAGGAGGAGAGGCACTGGATGGGGAGGGGGAATGGGGAGAGAAAATATGGATGGCTGGGGTGCTTAGTTGCTAGGTAGATAAAGAAGAAGTAGGGAGTAGGGAAGGGAATAAGGGAATAAGGGATAGGGGATGAAGCAAGAGGGGAGGAGGGAGTGTGGAGTTAACAGCCAAACACCACCACCTCCCCCCACCCACCCTGTCCCACCAGTCAACCCACAACTCAGTCGCCATGATAACAGTGATATTTGTGCTTGTCAACAAAACGTAGCCATTAACATCGCCTCATCTTCGTCGCGTTCAGTGTTTATTTTGTGTTTTTCCGGCTGTGCGTGTGTTGCAGTACCCGCGTGGATGTTGCAAGGACGGCGTAGTGCAGGAGTGGGAGAGACAGACGAGGGTTAAAAAGGAGAAAGAATGAGATGTCGGAAAGGAGAGAAGAGTGAGAAGGCGCCACACGTCTCGTTGGAGGTTAAGGTGAGTATATAGTTGATTCTGTAAGTGTATTGTTAGTCTGGAATCGAATTTGGTATTTTGGAAACACTGACTCTTGTCTCTCGGTGATTTTGGTAATATAAAATTGAGAGATTGACTTTCGGATACCATTAATTCTAGTCGTACGTGGGCTTCTGTAATATATTTTGAAGGCTTTAAGCTATTTTTTTTATAAATTTCGGCTCCATTTATCATAACAGAGCTAACGAGGTATAAAATACAGCAAATTAATTACTTACACTTAATCCACAATTTGGCAGTCATGTTGTGGCATTTTTTTAGTTAATGAATCCGGCCAGGTTCGTATCTTGAGGGAGGCTTTAAAATAATTTGTCATATTCAAGAACACTCATGCATGGTACAAACGATGGTGAAGTACCGGTACGACGACTCTATGAACAAACAACAGAGCCATCGTACCATGGAGGTAGAATATTCTACCTCCATGCATCGTACCGGTACCACGCCCTCGCCAACACCATGGACGTTCTTGAATACGGCTTTATGTTGTATGTAGAAGTGGTATTTCAATTTTGTCCAGCGGGTGTACTCTATATTCTCTTTTTTTACGAGGCGAAAATGTACGGGTTTATCTATTTTTTCTTCTGTAAATGTAATATAATCCTTTACAAATTACTCCACAGCTTTACACAACTTAGTACTGATCTGAAACGTATATATTTATAGCCTACTGGAGTGTAAAGTACGCCACACGTGCATCGAAAGTCATAATTATTAAAGCTTGAAGTGCATTTTCGCCAGGAATAAAAACATTGGAGCATTGATTTCTAATAATTATGCTCATAATGAGTCGTAGCAGCTATCGACAGGCTGTACTTACGATGATATAAATAAAAAACTTCGTGTCCATTGCGTATGGATTCATTTCCGGTTTTTCTTGTTATGTTCAGGTTTGCCTTAAGGGGATTGTTTTTAATGATCAAATTGGGGGCTACTGAATCCTCCAAACTATGCCATGCAACAGATTCCCTCATAGTAACACTGAGGTCGTTTGTTTCCTGGGGTAGTTTGGAGGAATCAGTAGCTCCTCGATTTATCAACGAATGAATCTCCGTACCATAAGTTATGTTCTGTTACACCTGACATTTTACAAGGACCTTGGATAAAAATATAGATTAACAACTTTTTTTTAAGGAATTTATCGTCGTAAGCATAATTATTGTTACGACTTTTCAGTGCCTAATGAATATCGCTCCAGTTAGCCTTGTAAATGGACTGTTCGATACCATTATTACTCATTATTCATTGAGTTTAAAGAGGAAAATAATTACCCTTAGAGTTGTAGTACAAGTTTGTATACGGTATAGCACTAGTTTTTTTTTTTTATCTCATGGCAACACACACACACAGTAAGAAAGCTTCGTCATATCGTATCGTCAGTAGTTACGTCGTAGAAAAAAAGAACACACACACACACACACCCAGACAAAATTAGAGTAAGAAAAACTTCATTTTTATAGTAGGCTACATAGTTTTGGTCTTTGGAGAGAGAGAGAGAGAGAGAGAGAGAGAGAGAGAGAGAGAGAGAGAGAGAACACGCTAAATTCGCCTCCTCGGTTGTGTTGTGTTGGCTGTGATGCGGGAGTGAGTGAGTGGAAGGGAAGGTGGATCATGAACTCCGTCTTGCCCAAAAGTTCATTAGACTTTACCGATTACACGCGGCCTTGATGTGACGTTGTGGCACACGTGATGAGGCTATGAGGCTTGGTACGGGGTTTGTTAAAGGGGGGGGGGGAAGGGAGGGGATGGGGTAGGAGGGAGGAGAGAGATGGGAAGGGAGGGGTGGAAGGCGGAGGAAGATGGAGAGTGGAGGATGGTGGAAGGAGGCAGAGGAGTGGAGGGTCGGAGGAAGGTGGAGAGAGGCCGGAAGGAGGAGGAGGAGGAGGGAGGTAAGTAAGTGGAGAGAGCCAGGGGAGACAAAGAGAAAGAAAACGTGAGGTAGGGTGGAGAGAGGCGAGGTAGGAGAATGAGGGAGGAGGGAAAGTGTGGGAAGGTAGAGGGGAGGGAGGAGGAACGTGGAGGAAAGCGGAGAGGCAGAGGAGGAATAATATTTGTGGCGTAGACGTGAGGAAGAAAGGATAGCCTAGTGTATGAATTACTTTTTTACACGCGTACAGTACTTTTAGACACATACATAAGAGTACACATACGCATTACATACATACATACATATACACATTCCCATATGTATAGTTTGTATCATTGACTACTTTAATCTAATAATTTCGTGTTTCTTTATTCTCGTACTGCAAGGGAGGATGGGTAGGAAGAATAAGAGAGGTGGGAGGGAAAGGAGAGGGTGGAAGAGGAAAAGGTGGTACTGGGGAGGGGGGGGGGGCGATGGAGAGGAAGGAAGTACGAGGAACGGAGGCAGAGGAAGGTAGAGAAGGTGTGTGTGTTGGGGGGGGGGGGATGGAGGTACAAAGAGAAACTGTACTGTAGCCTACTATCGTTATCATAATAATCTTGCTCCATTCTGCTTCATTTCTTGGATTTACAGTGTGAATGTGGGAAAAACAGGGTGAAGTCTTAACAGTTTAATTAAAGGTGTAATTATGATATTTTGATTAAATTGGAAGGCTGCTGATAATCCAAGCTATATGCCAGGAAGCGAGACGTCTGTAGCATACGAGTAGCGGATTTGTTTAGTTTGAGGAATTGCTATAACCTCCAATATGACAAGAGAATACCACCTTTAGGGGATGGTATACATTTGGTTATATCGGAGCGCCTTGATTTCTCCTAAGTACCATATGTCAGGAAACAGGAACAGAATAACAAAAAGAATGGAGGTCTGTTGCTTGGGATAATTTTTAGGCGTCAGTTGCTCTAGATTTACCAAACTACTACACCCTTAACTGGAGAACCTTTTTGGAGGGCTGCTGTTTCCTCCAAACAATGCCACATGACAGACCCCCTCTAAGTAACACTGCGGTGATTTGTTTCCTGAGATAAGTTGGAGGAATCAGTAGCTCTCCAGTTTACCAAAGTGAGGTTCTTCCCTTAAGCAAAATGAAAGATGGGTTGAGGAAGAAAAGACAGCAACCAGCACCACTGTCCCCCTCATCCCCCCTCTCCCACACATCCCCCCTCTCCCCCTCCTGCACCCATCTACCCCGGGATTAAATTAGACATCACCCTGGCTGGGCTTCGATCCCCGACCCTCCCAAATTGGCCTCACCGGTTATGCAAATTAACCTTAATTTGAATCACTGAAGGCATTGTATAAATTTAGTATATTATTTGAACGAGCTTGTAATGAGAAAATAATCTTATTTGTTGTGATTTTTATGAGGCTTAAAGGGAGATTTTCTTGTCGGCAAATTGGAAGGTTACTGATTCCTCCTAACTATTCCAGTAAACAGACACTTCAATGATACTGATAGGGGATCTGTTTCTTGGTATTGTTTGGAGGAATCAGAGACCTTCCAATTCACCAACAAAATAATCTCCCCTTAAAGTTGCCACTCAAATAGATTATAGTCCCTCCCCCCATAGATTATAGTCCCTACCCCCATATTATAGTCCCTACCCACATAGATTATAGTCCCTACCCCCCATAGATTATAGTCCCTACCCCCCATAGATTATAGTCCCTACCCACATAGATTATAGTCCCCCCTTATAAACATAACCAAAAACAAATTTAAATCCTCTTCAAATTATTTCACACCCCAGTCAAAGAGATTTACAGCCTCTCCAAATAGATTTACTGTCCCCCCTCATGGATTTAAAGTCTCCCCTCATGAATGTACGTAAATCCCCCCTCATGAATTTAAAGTCCTCCACAAAGTTCGGTTCATACCCCCTCAAATTTTCTTACACTTCCTTCCACTCCTTCGTAGGCACTGTTACTCAATACATATAAAACAAAGTGATCGATGAATTCAGTATATGCTCACAGTAGAACGATAACAAAAATATCAACATCATCTTTGTATTTCTAAACATTGCTTGAATTTTACTGGTACTGAAAGCCTGGCCATAACAACGTAAAGGATAGCTTGAAATGTGGGGTTGTTTTTCTATCTCATAAAATAAAGCTGTCCTATTGCTTCATATTTAGTTAACTGTGCTCTCCTCAGAGCAAGTATGTATCTCGTCACCCTTCACAAACTTTATTCTCTAACACTAGACGAATTATTTTTTGTAACGTCTAGATAGTTGGTGTATCTGTAGTGTTTTTTTCGTTCCTAACTCAGCCCATTCCCCAACCAGCCTAAACAAAACTAATCAACCTATTTTTTAATGTAATTTGATATTGCCAAACTTGACTCAACCCAACCAAATTAAATTAATCGTGACCAAGCCTAGTTTAACATTTCCTGACTCAACCTAATTTGGTCCAACCTAATCAAATTAAATCTAATTATACAGGGTGTATCGCGAGGTATATCATTAAATTACATCAGAGATATAAAATAAAATTTTGAGTATATTTTGTTCTATAAAGTATGTTGTGTGTGATCTCAGTAAAGTACAATGCATACTGATAAAAACTATTTTACCGTGTGTTGTCAAGTGGCGGTGAGCATCGGAGGGAGTGGTAGCCTAATATTGTTTTCGGACCAAAGAGGCCTTATTTATTTCATCTTAATAAGTTTTATCATGATCGCAATATTTATGTGATGTTCTATAACGTACATTGAATCATATTTTCAATGCAGAGGGATAATACCAGGCCTGTATAAGAAGAAAATCCGTGAATTGTTGGGAAATGCTAAGACTTGCAGGTTTGCATTATGTCAGTAAAGTTTACCTAACCTTCAAAAGATATTAATCATATTTCGTCGAATATTATTTATACAGGCCTGGTATCATCCCTCTGCATTGAAAATATGATTCAATGTACGTTATAGAACATCACATAAATATTGCAATCATGATAAAACTTATTAAGATGAAATAAATAAGGCCTCTTTGGTCCGAAAACAATATTAGGCTACCACTCCCTCCGATGCTCACCGCCACTTGACAACACACGGTAAAATAGTTTTTATCAGTATTCATTATACTTTACTGAGATCGCACACAACATACTTCATAGAACAAAATATACTCAAAATTATATTTTATATCTCTGTTGTAATTTAATGATATACCTCGTTATACACCCTGTATGTATCTTCACCCAGCTTAACTTA
Source organism: Petrolisthes cinctipes (assembly GCA_033782935.1). Lineage (NCBI taxonomy): Eukaryota > Metazoa > Arthropoda > Malacostraca > Decapoda > Porcellanidae > Petrolisthes > Petrolisthes cinctipes. The sequence continues at coordinate 17,599 of JAWQEG010006283.1, forward strand.
AGTAACCAAATTTAACTACTAAAGCCAACCAAAGATAACTTATCCAAACGTAACCTAACCATCTCGGCCACCACCCCTGACTAACCATCCTGTTTGGTCTATGCATAATTCAACAGGCACAAATCTTGGCGTCAGTCTGAGAAGCTGAGGTGGCGATTGAACGGCTTAGGGCCCATCTTGAGGGTAGCCTATGGAGGGAGATGAAGAGGGCGGCCTGGTGAATGGGAGTATGGGCGTATTGATGGGCGGGTGGTTAAGGGAAAAAAAGGAAGATGTGTGTGTTGGTGTGTGGTGAGACGTGTGTGTAGATGGTGCGTGTGGGCGTAGTGATGAGCGGGTGGTTAGAGGAAATAAGGGAGGGGGGGAAAAAAGGAATGTGTGTGTAGATGGTGCGTATTGATGGGCGGGTGGTTAATGGAAATGAGGGTGGATGTGTGTGTAGATGACGAATACATATCGGTGGATGGATGGGTGGTTAAGATAAGTAAAGGTGGGTGTATGTGTAGGTGTGTGGTGGGATGGGTGTGTAGGTGTATTAGTAGGTGGGTGGTTTAAGATAAGTAAGGATGTGTGTATGGGTAGGGAAATAATAGGTGTACATAGGTGGGTAAGGAATATATAGAGTGTGTGTGTGTGTGTGTGTGTGTGTGTGTGTAAGCATTGGGTATAGGGGTGTTTACTTGTAGATGGTAGGTGGGTAGGTGGGAGGGTAGGGTATGAAAGTGATGGTGATGGTTAAAGGAGAACGTGTTTGGTTGCGTCTTTACGAAAATTATAAGGAAGACTGAGATTAAACAGCTACCCGGTACTACGAGATGGACGAAGGGTTGGTAAAGGATGGCAGGTAGGCTGTGGTATGAAGGATTAATATTATGTAGTACTGAAATAGGTGAATAGGGGTTGGGATAGGGGACGAAGAAGAACTGCCTGCATACAAAGAGAGAGAGAGAGAGAGAGAGAGAGAGAGAGGAGAGAGAGAGAGAGAGAGAGAGAGAGAGAGAGAGAGAGACTGGGACCGGTGAGACAAAATGAAGGGAATATTTCTGTTGTGATGGGAAGCTATTAAGTTGTTGGAAAGGGAGATGGAATAGACAGGAACAACACAAAGATGATAATGTAACTTTCGAGGAATTTAATTGGTATTCAGTTGTTGGTTGATGTCTGTTTTTATCCTTGTGTTATTATTATGTAGGCTACAGTCGGTGGCAAAAGTCGTGTCGCCACATCTGCCAAGTCATGATGTACAGTCACGAGCACTAATAAG
>JAWQEG010006284.1:5000-25284 GCA_033782935.1 Petrolisthes cinctipes
GCCTCGCCTATTGAAAAGTTAAAAGTTAAAAGCCAACAGAGTTTTATATACAGAATTGCAACAGGTGTTATTGTTCGCTTATCTTAAACACACACACACACACACACACACACACACACACACACACACCACACACACACACACACAAGACCTGGATACTTATTATGATTCTTGACTGTACACACACACACACACACACACACACACACACACACACACACACACACACACACACACACACACAAGACCTGGATACTTATTATGATTCTTGACTGTACACACACACACACACACACACACACACACACACACACACACACACAAGACCTGGATACTTATTATGATTCTTGACTGTACACACACACACACACACACACACACACACACACACACACACACACACACACACACACACACACACAAGACCTGGATACTTATTATGATTCTTGACTGTACACACACACACACACACACACACACACACACACACACACACACACACACACACACACACACACACAAGACCTGGATACTTATTATGATTCTTGACTGTACACACACACACACACACACACACACACACACACACACACACACACACACACACACACACAAGACCTGGATACTTATTATGATTCTTGACTGCACACACACACACACACACACACACAATTTATAACTAAAACAATAATTCTTTCACAGATTACGAAACTTAAAATTGACAGCAACCCATTCGCAAAAGGCTTCAGGGAAACAAACAAACAGAAGTAAGTATATGAAAGTTATTAAAATTTAAGTTATTAAAGTAAGTAAAAATTATTAAAATGTTATTATTAGTAAGTTATGGAAGTTATTAAAGTTAAAGTAACAAAAAGAAGTTTGTAGAAAATATTAGAAAGTTATTATTAAGTTATATATCAAATATATCAAAGTTAAAGTTATTCTAGTAAATATAAATTATTACCAAGTTATTAGTAAATTATTATTAAGTTATTATTATGTTGTTTAGTTATTATAAGTTATTTATTGGTAAGAACATATTTTCATTAGCTGTTTACACACTGCACACTACACATATATGCTACACACTACACACACTACACACTACATACACACTACACACCATACACACTACACACATATGCAACACACTACACATATATGCTACACACTACACACACACTACACATATATGCTACACACTACACACACACTACACACACTACATACACACTACACATATATGCTACACACTACACATATATGTTACACACTACACACACAACACACACACTACACAACACACACTATACATATATGCAACACACTACACACACTACACACTACACACACTACACACACACTACACACACATTACACACACACTACATACTCTTTGCTACACACTACACACTTCATACTTCACACTATAATACAATGTTACCAGATCATATCCAATTTACCTCCCAATATGACAACACACATTATTTTATTATTAAGTGTTGGAATTTTCAGTGCAATTTTTATGGTATTTCCGACTCTCATTTTTGTTTCTGCATATCATTCTGTGTGTGTGTGTGTGTGTGTGTGTGTGTGTGTGTGTGTGTGTTCTTGTTTCTGCATATCATTCTGTGTGTGTTTGTGTGTGTGTGTGTGTGTGTGTGTGTGTGTATCATTTTGTTTGTGTGTGTGTGTGTGTGTGTGTGTGTGTGTGTGTGTGTGTGTGTGTGTGTGTGTTTTCTTGTTTCTGCATATCATTCTGTGTGTGTGTGTGTGTGTGTGTGTGTATCATTTTGTTTGTGTGTGTGTGTGTGTGTGTGTTTTCTTGTGTCTGCATATCATTCTCTGTGTGTTTGTGTGTGTGTGTGTGTGTGTGTGTGTGTGTGTGTGTGTGTGTGTTCTTGTTTCTGCATATCATTCTGTGTGTGTGTGTGTGTGTGTGTGTGTGTGTTCTTGTTTCCGCATATCATTCTGTGTGTGTTTGTGTGTGTGTGTGTGTGTGTGTGTGTGTGTGTGTGTGTTCTTGTTTCTGCATATAATTCTGTGTGTGTGTGTGTGTGTGTGTGTGTGTGTGTGTGTGTGTGTGTGTGTGTGTGTGTGTGTGCAATTTCAGAAACTCATTTTTGTTTCTGCATATTATTCTGTGTGTCTGTGTTATGTTATGTTATGTTTCTCTTATGTTATGTTATGTTATGTTATGTTGTTATGTTATGTTATGTTATGTTGTTATGTTATGTTTATCTAATGTTATGTTATGTTATGTTATGTTTCTCAAATGTTATGTTATATTATGTTATGTTATGTTATATTATGTTATGTTATGTTATATTTCTCTTATGTTATGTTATGCTATGTTATGTTATGTTATGTTATGTATATCTAATGCTATGTTATGTTATGTTATGTTATGTTATTTTCTCTTTTACAGGGAAGGTGTGGAGAGACATACAAGTGGGGGGGAAGTTGGTGGGGGCGGGGGGATGATTTTGGGGGGTGCGGGTGGTTTAGGGAGGAACAGCAATACCCCAACACCCCCCTCACCCCTTATATTTCCCTTCCCCCACACACACACATCCCCAATACCCCCCCACCACCACCTCCTCCTCCCCCCACCCCAGTACAATCCCCCCACCCCAATATCCCCCCTACTACTACACCCCCTACACCCATCACATTGGTTGGTACGTGCACTAAAGGATAGGGAGCATACCATACCATTCACTACCAACACACATCTCGCTCCCAATCTCACCAATCTCGCTCCCAATCTCACTAATCTCGCTCCCAATCTCACCAATATCACTCCCAATTTTACTACTAATCTCACTCCCAATCTCACTCCTAATCTCACTCCCAATCTCACTCCTAATCTCACTACCTCTCCTCCCCTACCATTCCTCCTACCTACCTTCTTACCAACATCACCTTCCTTACATACCCAGCCCAGAGCTCTTGATTTGTCTAAACCCAAACACGATACGTAAATATAGGATTAGAGAGAGAGAGAGAGAGAGAGAGAGAGAGAGAGAGAGAGAGAGAGAGAGAGAGAGAGAGAGAGAGAGAGAGAGAGGTGGGGAGGGGGGGGGGGAAAAGGGAAAGGGAAGAAAAAAGGAAAGAGTGAGAGAAAAGAAAGAGGGAGAGGGAAGAGAGATAGAAATTAAAAAAGGAAAGAGTGAGAGAAAAAGAAAGAGGGAGAGGGAAGAGAGATTGAAATGAAAAAAGGAAAGAGTAGGAGAGAAAGAGGGAAAGGGAATAAAAGAGAGGGAGAGAGCGAGAAAGCAAAGAAAAGAGAGAAAGAATGAAAGAGAGCGAGAGAGAAAAGAAAGAAAAAAAAATACAAAGAAAACTTAGTAACTCCTGTTTATGTAGAGAGAGAGAGAGAGAGAGAGAGAGTTCCCTAAAATCCCCAGATCTCCCAATATATATTCCTTCAACCCTGCTGCTGTCAATTCACATCATATATATTAATCAAACAATCTTATGGTAACTATTGTTTGAACCTAAAATGTAGTTGAATATAGAAAAAGGGATTTAAACTATGTTGGCAATTGTGTTTTCAAATTAAAACGTACAAAAATTCCTAAACATTTTGAGGTATATGCTCAAAATCCAAGGTATTTTAATTTAAGGTAACATTTTTTATTTTAAGGTAAAATTGGGAAAATTGAATTATTCGGTTCTGTTTTTCATTTAGGCTCTGTGCACCAGTCATTATATTTTATCATTATTTTTGTAATATTATAATAAATTATTAAAGCTAATGTAATAATAAATATGAGATATTATTTACCTTTCGATATATATAACAATGTTGCCACATTCGCGGTTTTGACGCCCGATTTGGCTACTTCTTAGACTGAATACCGCCCAATAATTTTTCCTAATTATTTCTTTTTATGTAAATTGGAAGGCTATACTGATGATTCCTCCTAATTATACCCCAAAAAAACACGCCCTCAATGATACTAATATATAGAGGATTTGGTTTTTCGTACGGGGTTAAAATAATTCACAGATTAATTATGACTTTTTCAAATAAATTTAAATACCTCTTTTACCATTAATATAACGCGAATTAAAGTTTTATTTCCTTGTTTCCTTCACACTATGCCTTGGGAATTAATGGTATATCTGCTTTGGAGTGGAGTGTTCTAATTAAGGGGAAAATTTTGTGTTGGTAAATCCTCCAAACTATTCCAAACAACAGAACACCATTATTTGTGTTCATCTGGTCCTGTTTCCTGGCATATATTGGAGGAATCAAGGCACTCCAATGTACCAAAAGTGAATTACTCCTTTAAGAGGTTATATTATACAGCAAACGTGTACCAAAACTGTATATTAATTATGTGTCAAAAATTTTCATAATCTCTAATGTATATAATTATAATAAGCTAACTCCTCACTCCCCTGTTAATTACTAATGTAAGGAAAGAAATATATTCACGTGTCCTACAACCCTAGAGACATTATTTATCCACAGATTAATTAATTTATTTATTTATCAAAATGGTTTACAGTGTTACAAAGGTTTTTATTTTTTTATTTTTAAGCTCAATTTGGCTATTCAGAGTAGCCACTGACATCAGGAAATAACCGACGTAAACAATAATGGCTCCCACGATGAACCGTCTTTATTTATTTATTTATTTATTTATTTTTGGGCTGAGTGTGACATTAATTATGGGGTTTCTATTATTCAGTACATCCCTAATAAGACAATAAACACCATATTTAGTTTTGTTCTGAATAATACTGTATAAGTGTGTAAATTATTGACGATATAAAGTTAGGAGTCGATTCCACCCACGTCTTCTTTCACACCAACCCACCCACGTCTCCTTTCGCACCCACCCACGTCTCCTTTCCCACCCACGTCTTCTTTCGCACCCACCCACCCACGTCTCCTTTCCCACCCACATCCACCCAAGTCTCCTTTCCCACCCACATCCACCCAAGTCTCCTTTCCCACCCACCCACCCACGTCTTCTTTCGCACCCACCCACCCACGTCTTCTTTCGCACCCACCTCTCCTTTCACACCCACCCACGTCTCCTTTCCCACCCACGTCTTCTTTCGCACCCACCCACCCACGTCTCCTTTAATGCCGGTAAAAACATATTTAGATATCAAGATGAAAAGGCATTTGCTCGCCTAAAGAATATTGAAAAGAATTTGAAGAGTATTGAAAAGAATTTGAAGGAAAATCCATAACCAGCTCATAATTCTACTGAAGGAATTGTGATTAATTTGTATAAAGTTTTATTACATTGCATAAAGTTTGTGGATTAAATGAAGAAGAATACACATTGCAATTCAGTTTTTCTTTTGTAAGGAAAGAATTTTCGGGCAGTAGTGGATTTTGTATTGAAGAATACATGTTTAAATTAGTATTACGTGTAAATTAATTCCATAAGATCATAGAAAACTATAGTCTTCCTGCAGTACAGCGCTCTGCCAAAAGTATTTCATCATACATTGCATCAAGTATATAATTATTGACCAATGGGGAGGAAGGAGTGGTTGGTACTGTGTTCTTATTGGCTGATATATACGTGACGTCACACCAAACCAATGTTGCCAGTTCTAAAATATTCACGCCAACTGTGGTTTGCTTCAATTGCTTGGGCGGTATGGGAGGTACAGCCACAATCAAATAACCACCAACACTTTCCTTCCATCGTGCAAATAAATCTGTATCATATTAAAATAAAACCCCCTCTTGTTGATGGAAAGAATACCAATAAATAAATAAAGAATACCAATAAATAAATTAAGAATACCAATAAATAAATAAATAAAGAATACCAATAAATAAATGAATATAGAATACCAATAAATAAATAAATAACGAATACCAATAAATAAATAAATATAGAATACCAATAAATTGTTACCGTGTACAAGTGATCAGTCTGTACACCTCTGCAATTAAGGGGGTGCGGGAATAGGGGGATAGGCTTAATTAATTGGGGGGTGCGGAAATAGGGGGACAGGCTTGGGGTGGGTAGAAAGCCTGTCTCCTATTCCCACAACCCCCTAACCCCCCCTCCACTAAGCCTGTCCCCCTACTCCCGCCCCCCCCCTCCCAAGCCTGTCCCCTACTCTCGCACCCCCCCAAGCCTGTCACCCTATTCCCGCACCCCCTAAATAATATAATTGTAAATTGGGCTTGTTTTATACATATTTCCCGCCCCATTTTGGCTATAAATAGAGTTGGCAACGCTGTGTCCTTCAGTATATACAACAATAATAGAGTTGGCAACACTGCGTCCTTCTCTCTAGAGTCTTCCTTCACACAAACAAAAATAATAATAATAATAATAATGGATTTTTATCGTAATCTTTCAGGTAATATTATTATAAGTTATATCAGGATAATTTTAATGATTTATACTACCATTGTGTTTATTATTATTATATATCATTTGTTAATAATGGAGATATTAAGGTTTTATTAATATACGATGTTAAAATGGACTATATTTATTATTATTATTATTATTATTATTATTATTATTATTATTATTATTATTATTTATCTTTCAGGTAATATTATGTTAAGTTATATCAGGATAATTTTAATGATTTATACTATTATTGTGTTTATTATTATTATATATCATATGTTAATAATGGAGATATTAAGGTTTTATTAAAATACGATGCTATTATTATTATTATTCTTATTATTTGTTAATAAAGGAAACATTAAGGTTATATTAAAATACGATGTTAGAATGGACGGTAAATATTGAAAGAATTACCGTTATTGGGTACGGTTTTTCTACCTTCATTACCCACTTATTCAGACCATTCTAAGACTATTTTCTTCTATGGCATTTCCTCCACTAATGCCCCCTTTCCAAGATATTCAAATGGGGCATTTTGAAATTAGCCTGACCTAACCTAACCTAACCTTGACCACATCAGACTACCGGGACCTAACCTGGGCAAACTACCGGGACCTAACCTGGACAAACTACCGGGACCTAACCTGGACAAACTACCGGGACCTAACCTGGGCAAACTACTGGGAAATAACGGTGGTAAAGTACAGGAAATGACCGGGGCAAAATACTGGAACCCAGCCGGATCTAGCAACACTACTACAAAACAGTAATTCTTTCAATAAATACCTTTATTTTCAGTTTAGGTTAGGTCAGGTAAGGTAAGGTTAGGTTAGGTAAGGTAATCTATATATATTTTCAGGTTAGGTTAGGTATAGTTATTTAATCTATACCCAGTATATATTTAATGTATATATATTTTCAGGTAAGGATTGGGCTTCTCTCTTACCGTTTGGAGTTGCTTGTGTTGCCGTTGGCTTTGGGGTCAAAACTCTACTTGATAAACAGGTGAATATTACCGTATATCCCATGTCTAGTAATTATGGTGAATTATTATTATTATTTTAACCTCATATTTCAGTTTGGTATACCATTAAACCTGACCTAATTTTAACCCCCTGTTTCAGCTTGGAATGCCATTAAACCTGACCTAATTTTAACCCGATATTTCATCTTGGTACACCATTTAAACTGACCCAATTTTAACCCCTTATTTTAAAACCATATTACAGCTTGGAATGCCATTAAACCTAACCTAATTTTAACCCGATTTCAGCTTGGTACACCATTTAGCCTGACCTAATTTTAACCCCTAACGGCCTAACCTAATCCAACCCAACCTAACCTAACTTAATTCTAACCCCAAACGTAACCTAACCTAACCTAACCTATTTCTAACCCCAAACGTAACGTAACCTAACCTAACCTAATCTAACCCAACCCAACCCAACCCAACTCAAACAAACCTAACCTAACCTAACCTAACCTAACCTAATCTAACCCAACCCAACCCAACCCAACTCAAACAAACCTAACCTAACCTAATTTTAACCCCTAACCTAACCTAACCTAACCCCTAACCTAACTTAACCTAACCTTACCGTACCTAACCTAACCTAACCCAACCTAATTTTAACCCCTAACCTAACCAATTCTAACCCAACCCAACCCAACCCATCCCATCCCAACCCATCCCATCCCAACCCAACCCAACCTAACCTAGCCTAACCTAACCTAACGTGACCTAATTTTAACCCGACATTTCAGCTTGGTACTGTGGTGAACTTGTCTGTACGTAAGAGTGAGAGTAAGGTGGCCGACTCGGTTGACATTGAAGACATCGGCAAACAGGCTGTGTTCTGTCGGTGCTGGAGAAGTTCAAAGGTGAGGTGTGTGTGTGTGTGTGTGTGTGTGTGCGTGTGTGTGTGTTCTTACCTATTTTACATCTGCAAAATAGTGTATTTGTGTGTGTGAGTGTGTTTGTGTTTGTATGAGTGTGTGAGTGTGTTTGTGAGTGTGTGTGTTTGTGTTCTTACCTATTTGACATCTGCAGAATAGTGTATGTGTGTGTGTGTGTGTGAGTATGTGTGTGTTTGTGTGTGTCTTTGCAAGGATTAAGACTCTAATGTAACTAAAATATATTATTATTATTATCCTTTTAATAATTATCCTTTTGCAAGAATCAAGGTACTCTAATGTAACAAAAGTTTATTATTATTTCCTTTATTATTATTATTATTATTATTATTATTATTATTATTATTATTATTATTGTAGCTTTGCGCAGTGGCAATATCGTAACCAATGGGGTTCAGAGGTGCGGCCATTGCTTACTGGCTACTGTTTAACATTGGGAAGTTTTTAAAAGCACCTCGGTGACCTACCCTTCCTGAGTCTCACCCCGCCTCCACGTGGTAACCTCGGGGGACAACTCCCTATTTTTAGTTGTTTTTAGTTTAAAAGGCTGGAGGTGAAGCCAAAGGAGGGGGCGGTGTGGGGGCACATTAGGTTCCCCCACATATAGGTTTTAAATTTCTGTAATGTATATATTTTATAAGTATATATTTTAATGACGTATATTTTTTTTAAGTGTTTTTATGTAATTCTCTTTTTCTTATTATTGTGGTGTTTTTTAAGATCTTGACAATGTTGATGGCCCGTGTCCCTCCGGGAATGAGCGCTGCGTTGGCCTTGCCAGCCACCAGCGGCCCCCCAATGGGAGGACGGACGGCTGCGGCTAGTGGCGGGGAGGGGTCTCCAGTCTGCCCTGTGGGGGGCAGGAAAGGGGATGAATACTTGAGGGTGGTTGGGATCAATGTGAATGGAATGGTGAATGAGGTGAAAAGGAGAGAGATAGTGGAGTGTTGCAGAAGAAGTAGAATAGATGTGTGTGGGATAACAGAGACGCATGTGAAAGGATTGGGGGGTGGAAGAGAGTGGGGATGGAGGGAAGAGTGTGTTGTGGGAAGGAATAGAAGGAGGCGTGGTATGGACTGGTATGGATGAAAAAAGTAAAGGGAGAGGAAAGGAAGGGTGTGCATTGTTGGTGTCTGGGAGAGTGTGGAAAGGAATAGATGGGTATGGAAGGAAGAGAACAAGAATAGTATGGTTGACTGGCAAGATTGGTATTGTGAAATATGCATGGGTCTGCGCGTATGCTCCGGTAAACACGCAGACCAAAGTGGGAAAGGCAAAAATGAAAGAGTTCTTGGATGAAATGAATGAATGTCTAAGAAAGTTTGAGAGTGAGAGGAGGATAGTGTTGATAGGAGACATGAATGGGAAGGTAGGGAATGAGAGAAGAGGAAATGTAGTTGGCAAGTGGGGTGTGAATGGGATAAATGAGAATGGTGAGTGCCTGGCGGATGTGTGTGCCGAGGCAGGGTTGTTCCTCGCCAACACCTGCTTCGAGCACAGACTGATCCACAGGTACACATGAAAGAGGAGGGATGAGAGGGGAGAGCAAATGAGTTTGATAGATTACATAGCTGTGGATGAAAGGTTAAGGAAAGATGTGATGGATGCTAGAGTGGTGAGAGGAATGTTTCAGTGCTCTGACCACTATGTGGTGTTGGCAAGGATTAGAGTCAGGGCAAAATGGGAGTATGGTAGGAAGGATAGAGGGGGGAACAAGAGGGAGGTGGCAAGTGGAAGATTGAATGACAGTGAGTACAGAGAGGTATATAAGAGGAGGGTGGGTGAGGTGCTGGAGGATGCTAGACTGAGTATGGGGGAGGGAGTGGGAGTGAATGAGGTATATGAAGTGTTTAAGGCAATAGTAATGAGAACAGCAGCAGAGGTAGTCGGATATAAGACACAGAAGAGGGGCAAGAAAGGGAGTGCTTGGTGGTCAGATGAAGTGAAAGATGCTGTAGAGAAGAAAAGGAAGGCGTATAGGAGAACATTACAGAGGAATGTGTCAGAGGAAGTGAAAGAGAGGTGGAAGAGAGAATACAATGTATGTAAGAGACAAGTGAAGAGGATGGTGAGTGAGAGTAAAAGGAGAGTGGATGAGGAGTTTGGTTTGAAACTGAGTGAAAAGTTTAAAGAAAACAAGAAATTATTCTGGAAGGAGGTTAAAAGAGAAAAAGGAGAAGGAAAGTCTGGTAGTGTGAGAATGAAGAGAGAGGATGGAGTTACTGTGAGTAGAAGTGAGGAAGTGAAAGAAGTGTGGAAGAGGCATTTTGATGGTCTGATGAATGGGGGGACGGGAGGGGAGGCGGTGGTGACATGCATGGGGATGGAGGCAGGTGGTAGACGACAGGGTGTACAGGGAGATTTAGGAAGGGAAGAGGTTAGGAAAGCAATAGAAAAGTTGAAGATGGGAAAGGCACCAGGGGTGGATGGGATAACTGCTGAAATGTTAAAGTGTGGGGGGGAGGTAGTGGTGGAGTGGATGTTGCTTATATGTACATTGGCCTGGAGGCAGGGAGAGGTGCCAGAGGATTGGAGGAGAGCCATAATTGTACCTTTGTATAAAGGGAAGGGGAGTAAGGAGTGTGGTAGCTATAGGGGAATAAGCCTTCTTAGTGTACCGGGGAAGGTTTACGGGAAGGTTCTGACTGAGAGACTGATGGAAGTAACAGGGAATAAAGTTAGTGAGGAGCAGGGAGGGTTCAGAAAGGGTAGAGGATTTGTGGACCAGATATTTGCATTAAAATCAATAGTGGAGAAATGTATTGGGAAGGGTAAGAAGTTGTATGCTGCCTTCATGGACTTGGAGAAGGCATATGATAGAGTTGATAGGAAAGCTATGACAGAGGTGTTGAGAATTTATGGTGTTGGGTGGTCTTTGCTGAAGGGCATTGAGGCCTTCTATGCAGGTGCAAAAGCATGTGTACGGGTAGAGGGTGATCTAAGTGAGAGTTTTAATATTAGTGTAGGGCTGAGACAGGGGTGTGTTATGTCACCATGGCTGTTCAATATATATATGGATGGTTGTATGAGAGAGGTGAAAGCCAAAGTGATGGTCTGGGGGTGAAACTGAGGCTGAATGAAACAAATTGGTCCCTGGTGGCAAGTTTGTTTGCGGATGACACTGTGCTGATGGCTGAGAGTGAAAGGGAGTTACAGAGAGTGGTGGACGAATTTCAGTCTGTGTGTAAACGAAGGAAACTGAAGGTGAATGTTGGTAAAAGTAAAGTGATGGTATTTGAAAGAGCAGAAACTGAAGTGATTGACTTTGCTACACCTTACAGAGTGGCTGTACCAACTGGGACGAAGTGTGAGATACTCTGAGGGGCGAGAGGATGGAGGAAGTGAAGGAGTTTAAGTACCTGGGTACAGTTATGTGTAAACATGGAAGTATGGAAGGAGAAATTAGGGAGAGAGCAATGAGGGGTAGACAGGTCATAGGATCACTGGGGAGGATTACGAAATAGTATAATCCTGCCAACACTGACATATGCGTCGGAGACATGGACATGGAGTAGGGCTCATCAGTCTAGAATAGGTGCTGTGGAAATGAGTTACTTGAGAGGAGCATGTGGACTTACAAGGTGGGATGGAGAAAGTAATGAGAGTGTATATGAGAGGTGTGGTATGAGTGAGAAGGCAATTGGTATTGAGTGTGGAGTGGTTGAGAGAGTGAAGCGTGATACATTGAGATGGTTTGGACATGTAGAGAGAATGCAAGGTGAGGAGTTTGTAAAGAAGGTGTATGGAAGTGAAGTTGTAGGACCTGGTGTGAGAGGCAGACCACCGGTTAGATGGCAGAACAGAGTGGAAGAGTATGTAAAGGAGAGAAATGTGAGGGGCAGAGTAGGGCTTGAACAAGTAAGGAGGGAGTGTTGGAACAGAGTGGAAGAGTATGTAAAGGAGAGAAATGTGAGGGGCAGAGGAGGGCTTGAACAAGTAAGGAGGGAGTGTTGGAACAGGGAGAACTGGAGACACTTCTGCCGTGGCCACCCCCTTGGGGGGAGTTCCCGGAGGGAACGAGGCGTCAGAGCTATAGATAGATAGATAGTAACATATTATAATAGTGTATTATTATTATCCTTTATTATTATTATTATTATTATTATTATTATTATTATAACATTATATTATATTAGTGTATTATTATTATTATTATAACATATTATATTAGTGTATTATTATTATTATTATAACATATTATATTAGTGTATTATTATTATTATTATTATTATCCTTTATTATTATTATAACATTATATTATATGAGTGTATTAGTATTATTATTATTATCCTTTTAATGTGTGACTCTTTTCAGTTCCCGTACTGTGATGGAACCCACAACAAACACAACACAGCTACTGGAGACAATGTTGGACCACTCATTATTAAGCAGAAGGAATAGAGGAAAGAGAAGAAGAAGTAGTAGATGAAGGAGAAGAAGAAGGAGTAGAGGAAGGAGTAGAAGGAGAAGGATATGAAGAAGTAGTAGATGAAGGAGAAGAAGAAGGAGTAGAAAGAGAAGTAAAAGGAGGAAATGAAGGTGTAGAAAAGGATGGACAATGTGTGTGTGTGTATGTGTGTGTATGGTTGATTGTATAGATATATCAGAGTGTGGTATTCAAGAACAGTCATGTGGTAGCTGTATACAGAGGCTTCATGTCGTCACCATATTCTTGACACCATGAATATTCTTCCATACGGCTCATAGATGTGAGAAATATCCACGTGTCGGCAGCTGCTGGTGTTTTAAGGGGGTGCGGGAGTAGGGGACAGGTTTGGGGGGTGCGAGAATAGGGGGACAGGCTCGGGGGGGGTGGGGGTTGGGGGGTGCGGGAATAGGGGGACAGGCTTGGGAGGAGGGTAGAAAGCCTGTCCCCTATTCCCGCACCCCCCCCCCCCCCCCAAGCCTGTCCCACTACTCCCACATCCCCCCAAAACCCCTGCACCCCCCTAAACCCCCCCAAGCCTGTCCCCCTATTCCCGCACCCCCTTAAGGTGGTAATAATTCAATTTTGTTACATTGGAGTGCCTTGATTCCTCCAAAGTATGTCAGGAAACACTTGCTTTACTAATATGGTCTGTTTCAAGGCACAGTACAGTAGTTTTTGAAGGAATCAGTAGCCTACAACTTCACCTACAGTGCCTGATAAAGGAACCATAGTCTGCTATTGTACAGCCACAATCAAATAACCACCGACACTTTCCTTCCATTGTAGTAAATATCTTGGTAATAAAGAACAACACGTGTATAATTTTGCAGCACTTCATAATAATAATAATATCCACCGACACTTTCCTTCCATTGTAGTAAATATCTTGGTAATAAAGAACAACACGTGTATAATTTTGCAGCACTTCATAATAATAATAATATCCACCGACACTTTCCTTCCATTGTAGTAAATATCTTGGTAATAAAGAACAACACGTGTATAATTTTGCAGCACTTCATAATAATAATAATAATTGAGGGGGTTGAGTTGACGTAAGGTGTTGTTGTTGTATGATTATATTTTGATATGATACTGATTTCTTTGCACGATGGAAGGAAGGTGTCGGTGGTTATTTGATTGTGGCTGTACATATATACTGGTAAAATTGAAGTATCAACAAAATGGATGGATAAAAAAAAAGTCATTTATAATTTTTTAGTCCACTGTCATGTTTTATTGATTTGAAACAAAATGTGATAATATCAATAATAAGGAATGTGTATAAAATCAAAGACATAAATATGAAACTTTGTACCTGTATTATTATTATTATTATTATTATTATTATTATTATTATTATTATTGTTTTTATTATTATTGTCGATTAATATTTGTTAGATTAAAGAACCCTGTGTGTGATGTAGTCAGAAAATTGGAGGTAAACGAGCCCTTCAAATATTGCCACGAAACACACACACACACACACACACACACACACACACACACACACACACACACACACTCACACCTATATGGAAGGAGCTTGTTTGTTTCGTGGCCTCCAATTCTCATACACGATCACAGGGTCCTTAAAATTTTGCATAATATTTGATGGATAAAATTTTTTTTGTATATTATTGTGAAAAAAAAAACACAAAAAAAAACATGGCATTTGAAATTTTGGACCTCGTGTGGATTTGAAAACACGGCATTTGAAATTTTGGACCTCGTGTGGATTTGAAAACACAGCATTTGAAATTTTGGACCTCGTGTGGATTTGAAAACACGCATTAACAAACAGACAAAAACTCGTGTAAAATGCGAGTTATCTGTATTTATTATTTACAAAAAAATACATATTCTTTGTGTTGTTAAAGGGATATATATAGCACTTTGTTTTGGGTGGTAAATGTGGAGTAAATTATTCCTCCAAACTTTTCCAGGCAACAACACAACACCATTATTTTTGTTCATCTGGTCCTGTTGTTTCCTGGCATACTTTGGAGGAATCAAGGCACTCCAATATTTTAAAAGTATACTACTATTCTTTTAATTTGGACTGTGTTATGTATGGTGTGTACAGTAGACAGCAAAAGTTGGCTTCATTTCCACCTGTGTATGTATGTATGTATGTATGTATGTACAGCCACAATCAAATATTTATCCACCCACACTTTCCTTCCATCGTAGTAAATATCTTGGTAATAAAGAACAACACGTGTATGATTTTGCACCACCTCGTAATAATAATAATGATAATAATAATTGAGGGGGTTGAGTTGATGTAAGGTGTTGTTGTATGATTATATTTTACAACACCTTATAAAAAAAAAAAAATAATAATAGTAATCGGTATCATTTCAAAATATAATCATACAACAACAACAACACCTTACGTCAACTCAACCCCCTCAATTATTATTATTATTATGAGGTGCTGCAAAATATAATCATACAACACCTCAACCCCCTCAATTATTATTATTATTATTATTGTGAGGTGGTGCAAAATCATACACATGTTGTTCTTTATTACCAAGATATTTATTACCATGGAAGGAAAGTGTTGGTGGATATTTGATTGTGGCTGTACAACTGACCACAAGTATTCAATCATACAAGCTGTTGGTTTCAAAATGATATAACAAACACAGAAGATGTTAGACAATAATAATAATAATAAAACTACAACACAACTTTATACTGAAGTGAATAAATTATTGTATCCTTATAGGGCAAGTACATTGTTGGTAAATCTGGAGCAACTGAATCCTCCAAACTATTCCAAGCAACAACACAACACCATTATTTTTGTTTGTTCATCTGGTCCTGTTGTTTCCTGGCATTATTATTATTATTATTATTTATATTGTTATTATTATTATTATTATTATTATTTATATTGTTATTATTATTATTGTTATTATTATTTATATTGTTATTATTATTATTGTTATTATTATTATTATTATTATTATTATTATTATTATTATTATATTTGCTCTTCTGGTCCTGTTTCCTGGCAGTATTATTATTATTATTGTTTTTATTATTATTATTATTATTATTATTATTATTATTATTATTATTATCATTATTATTTTTGTTTATCTGGTCTTGTTTACTGGCATACTTTGGAGGAATCAAGGCACTCCAATGTAACCAAAGTGAATTACCTCTTTAATACTGTAGAATAACATAAAGAACAACACATGTATGATTTTGCAACACCTCATAATAATAATAATAATAATAATAATAATAATTGAGGGGGTTGAGGTGTTGTATGATTATATTTTGCAACACCTCATAATAATAATAATAATAATAATAATAATAATAATAATAATAATTGAGGGGGTTGAGGTGTTTTATGATTATATTTTACAGCACCTCATAATAATAATAATAATAATAATTGAGGGGGTTGAGGTGTTGTATGATTATATTTTGCAGCACCTCATAATAATAATAATAATAATAATAATAATTGAGGGGGTTGAGTTGACGTAAGGTGTTGTTGTTGTATGATTATATTTTACACCACCTCATAATAATAATAATAATAATAATTGAAGGGGTTGAGTTGACGTAAGGTGTTGTTGTATGATTATATTTTGATATGATACTGATTTAATTATACGATGGAAGGAAAGTGTTGGAAGATATTTGATGGTGCCTGTACAAGAATAAGATTGGCTCCACATATGATAATTATTCTCTATCTGGATACAAGACAAATTAGAGAGAAAAAAAAAATTGTTGAGAAACTGGCCAAAAAAAAAAAAAAAAAAAAAAAAAAAAATAATGATAATAATGAATAATATACTAGAAAATTAAAATATTTCAAATTTAAAAACTATGAATACAATACAAATTAGAAAAAAAAAGTTGAGAAACTGACAAAAAAAAAAATAATAATAATAATAATAATGAATAATCTATTAGTGCTGTAAAACAATTAAAAAAATATCTTCAAATTTAAAAACTATTAATACAAGACAAAATTAATTAGAGAAAAAAAAAATATTGAGAAACTGGCAAAAAAAAAAAAAAAAAAAAAAAAAAAATAATAATAATGAATAATCTACAATAAAAATATCTTGAAATTAAAAAAAAAAACTATGAATAAAATGCCAAGGGAATTAATGCTCATACAAATTAATACATAAAGCAAGGAGAATTTATAATGAAGTTAGAATTTTAACAAGTAATTATAATATTATCATTAGGCAGTTGTTGACATACATACAAACATACAAACAGCTGGAATAAACACTGTTGAAAAAATGACAAATAAAAAAACAAACATAATTATTTACAGTGTCTTTTAATTAATGAAGAAGACAAGGGAGTAAATAATAATAATAATAATGAAAATAATAATAATAATAATAATAATAATAGTAATAATAATAATGAAAATAATAATAATAATAATAATAATGAAAATAATAATAATAATAATAATAATAATAATAATGAAAATAATAATAATAATAATAATAATGAAAATAATAATAATGAAAATAATAATAATAATAATAATAATAATGAAAATAATAATAATAATAATAATGAAAATAATAATAATAATAATAATAATAATAATAATGAAAATATTAATAATAATAATAATGAAAATAATAATAATAATAATAATAATAATGAAAATAATAATAATAATAATGAAAATAATAATAATGATAATAATAATGAAAATAATAATAATAATAATAATGAAAATAATAATAATAATAATGAAAATGATAATAATAATAATAATAATAATAATAAAGTTGTATCACCTGTATAAGAAGTGAGTTTTATTTTCATGACAAATAAACAAACATATTTCTGATTATATTTTCTCTGTTATTTCACAAAGAGAGAGAGAGAGAGAGAGAGAGAGAGAGAGAGAAAAAATTGCTATACTTTTTTTTCGTTAGAGAGAGACCACCAATTTTTTTTTTTTTTTTTTTTTTTTTTTTTTACATACTCTGAGTGAATTAATTGCACCCCAAAATATCAAAAGCATATTACATGGGGATTTGGGGGGTGCGGGAGTAGGGGGACAGGCTAGGGTTTTTTTTGGGGGGTGCGGGAGTAGGGGGACAGGCTTGGTGGGGGAGGGTTAGGGGGGTGCTGGAATATGGGACAGGCTTTCTACCCACCCCAAGCCTGTCCCCCTATTCCCGCACCCCCCAAAGCCTGTCCCCTACTCCCGCACCCCCCAAAACCCCCCCAAGCCTGTCCCCTACACCCGCACCCCCTTAATACAAAATATATGCAACTCTCTCCAGGCTAATTAATTAATCTTACCCGTTTCCTGTGCAAGAGTTAATTAGGGGGGTGCGCAGGAATAGGGGACAGGCTTCGGGGGGGGGGGTTTGGGGGGTGCGGGAATGGATGGTAATTTGTTCCATGTGTGTGTGTGTGTGTGTGTGTGTTGTGAAAGGCGGCAGGCAGGCATACTAAAAGAAAAAAAAAACATCTCACCCTCTCTCTCTCTCTCTCATAATCTCACACACACACTCCCTCTCTCTCTCTCTCTCTCTCTCTCATAATCACACACACACACACACTCCCTCTCTCTCTTTCTCTCTCTCTCTCATAATCACACAAACACACACACTCCCTCTCTCTCACTCTCTCTCTCTCTCTCATAATCACACACGCACACACACTCCCTCTCTCTCTCATAATCACACACACACACACACACTCCCTCTTTCTCTCTCTCTCTCTCTCTCATAATCACACACACACACACACTCCCTCTCTCTCTCTCTCTCTCTCTCTCTCATAATCACCCCCTCTCTCTCTCTCTCTCTCTCTCTCTCTCTCATAATCCCCCCCCTCTCTCTCTCTCTCTCATTTCCCCTCATTTCTCTCTCTCTCTTTCTCTCATAATCACCCCCCCCCTCTCTCTCATTTCCCCTCATTTCTCCCTCCTTCCCTCTCCCCTCTCTCTTTCATTTTCCCTCTCTCCTCTCTCTCTCTCTCTCTCTCTCTCTCTCTCTGTCTTTGGAATAACATCGTGTAATTTCCGTAGACTTAAATTCATCTTTATCACTACATCCAAAAATATGGGTTTTTGGAATAGGTCAAAAATGTTGTCGAATCGCAAATTTGACCTATGGGTGTGCAAGATTAGGTCATATGGGTGGGGGTTACCAGAAGGGGGGCAACAATTTTATCCGTTTTCCTCTACGATGCACCGTTTTTGAGTTATGGCCACTTTATTGGAAATTTTTTTGACCCGATTTTTGACCATGAAGATCTATATGGATTTGGATGAAATTTGGTATGGAAGTACAGTTGGTAAATTGGGCCAGACGGATTTTTTATTTTTTCTCTATGATGCACCGTTTTTGAGTTATGGCCACTTTATTGGAAATTTTTTTGACCCGATTTTTGACCATGAAGATCTATATGGATTTGGATGAAATTTGGTATGGAAGTACAGTTGGTAAATTGGGCCAGACGGATTTTTTATTTTTTCTCTATGACCCTCTGTTCAAAAGTTATGTCAATTTTCGTGTCTAAAAAACCGGACCAAATTATAACAATGATAAAATTAATGTTTAGTGATTAATTAAGGGGGTGCGGGAATAGGGGGACAGGCTTGGGGGGTTTAGGTGGGTGTGGGGGTTTTGAGGGGTGCAGGAGTAGGGGGACAGGCTTGGGGGGGGGTTAAGGGGGTGCGGGAATAGGGGACAGGCTTTCTACCCACCCCCAAGCCTGTCCCCCAATTCCCGCACATAGGGGACAGGCTTTCTACCCACCCCAAGCCTGTCCCCCAATTCCCGCACCCCCCAATCACCCCCCCCCCAAGCCTGTCCCCTACTCCCGCACCCCCCAATCCCCCCCCCCCCCCAAGCCTGTCCCCTACTCCCGCACCCCCTTAATGTTTGAACATGAATAATATCTAATACCAAAAACTCACTCACACAACAAACAACAAAATTAATGTCACTCAACTGTGTGTGTGTGTGTGTGTGTGTGTGTAACGTAGGCCTATGTGTGTGTGCATTCGTATATTCTCATGACTGTGTGTGTGTGTGTGTGTGTGTGTGTGTGTAACGTAGGCCTATGTGTGTGTGCATTCGTATATTCTCATGACTGTGTGTGTGTGTGAGTGTGTGTATGTGTGTGTAACGTAGGCCTATGTGTGTGTGCATTCGTATATTCTCATGACTGTGTGTGTGTGTGTGTGTGTGTGTGTGTGTGTAACGTAGGCCTATGTGTGTGTGCATTCGTATATTCTCATGACTGTGTGTGTGTGTGAGTGTGTGTGTGTGTGTGTAACGTAGGCCTATGTGTGTGTGCATTCGTATATTCTCATGACTGTGTGTGTGTGTGTGTGTGTAACGTAGGCCTATGTGTGTGTGCATTCGTATATTCTCATAATTGTGTGTATGTGTGTGTGTGTGTGTGTGTGTGTGTGTGTCCTTCAGTTATTCCTGCGTTTATTGCATAAAAAAAATATATAATTTATAATATCAAGTTAGTATGAGGACTGGAGTGAAAACCAGCAAGGTGAATATTCAATAACTCTTCCTCTAACTACACTCCTTTCCAA
>JAWQEG010006285.1:0-17500 GCA_033782935.1 Petrolisthes cinctipes
ATAAGTGTGTATCTAAATTTTCCAACCAATTATTTTGAATACCAAGCAATTTCAGTTGTTTTATATAAAAAAGAGTGGTCCCATGAGAATTATAGATTTTCAAAATTTTGATTTTTTTTTATAATGCTTGAAGCTAAATTATAATAGAAATTATTTCGTACAGTTATAATCCTACAAACTGGACATAGGTTTTATCTATTCAGTTTCAAGTATATCCGATAATTCTGTACACTATTACCACTCACAGTATTGTCAGATTTATTCCTAAGCGGTCGACAGACATAAGTATTTTTGCTTTTCACAAAGCTTCAGCTAATTTTCCAATGGTAGTTTTTTAGTATACACGCGTTCAATTAAAAACAGACCGTGTGGTTGCTTGTGGATGAAAATGTGTGTGCGTGTGTATTATTATTTACAAGGGTGAGCGCTATAATCCTCACCTAAACATATATCACAAGCCCAATTCCGGTTATCATAATACTTATGTGTAATTTAGCACGACATCTTGCTGCTCAGGAAGACTATTGACCATTTGAATAATGTGTACACTTCCTATGTTCAGTATGTACCGGTATGGCCATATGGGCAGTACAGTGGGTTAAGGTTGTCTTGTGTCCACACTTGATTGAATCTTAATGAGGCAACAATTATTCGTTTATGTACACGTGCGGCAGAAGTAGTTTTGTGTATGTTCGTTTCTGACAAACGTATGTCTTCAGTGTGTTAAAATATGTCCAGTGTGCTATAATTATGTCTTCTGTGTGTTGTAATTATGTTTTCAGTGTGTTATAATTATGTTGCTCCAGCAGTAAGCCAAATTGAGCTACATCTGTGTCTCTGATATTCAGTCAGTTTCTCTCGTAGTAAAGCCAAACGTGCAGATGCTTCACTTTTGTCTTGTGGATAGGCGGTTTCTCAGTGAACTCATACCAAGTGATACGATAAAACTTATGATTGCATCGGGTGTATACGAATATTTGGCAGTATTTGTATGATTAATGTGTATGATGGTGAATTTCTCGGCTCACAACTCAGAACACATGTACAGTACTTAACTAAGCTCAGTATTTGGTTTACGCGAGCCTAACCAATTACCATCCATCCATGCCAATACCCGCAGCGCCCATTAACTAATCCGGAATATTCAGATTAGCTCCTGGCCGTGTGACGTCACCTCCATCCACCTCTCCCTCCTCCGGTACCCAGCCCAGATTCCGTTCAAAGCCCCCGCATTCCCCTGGCTGCCAGCTCGATCCCTCCAAATCTCGTCGTATCCTCTTAAAATTTTCCTTTAGATCATAGGAAAGGCCTCTTGGATTCTCTTAGGCCTTCTAGGGGGCTCAGACAACGGGTACTGGATCACTCTCTGGTCGGGCTGGGACTATTTGGGACTCAATCCAATCCTGCCTGTCCTCACTGTTCCCTCGTGGCTTGGTTCCCTCCTCTATCACTAAAAGACAACCCTAGACCCTCATATACTAAGTTGTACTGTGCTCTTTGTTTCTGTCTAAATGTTTGCTGTAAATTAATGTTCGTATTCTCCCTTTATTTATAAGAGACATTCCAGTATACAGTATAGTATGGGTCCTCTTACATAACAGTATTAACTGTATAAAACATGGTTCGTTGAAAACTCAATACAATGGCATCCTTGGAAGAGCCTAACAAAGCTGTAGCCCACTTTGTCATCGCGTCTGTCTGTCCAGTGGTGACACTTGTTGGGTCGTCCAGGAAGGAATGTTGGGATCCTAAGAGTAGCCTCCCTGAGCTCTCTCTCTCTCTCTCTCTCTCTCTCTCTCTCTCTCTCTCTCTCTCTCTCTCTCTCTCTCTCTCTCTCTCTCTCTCTCTCTCTCTCGTCTTACCACCACTCCTTCATCACCCAAACCTGTATCCTTCAGGAGGAGGAAGATAAAGGGAAGAAACAGGATGGAAGATATGTTCAGGACTGATATTTTAAGAAGGGAGGAGATTAAGTGGATGTGGAGGTTGGGGAAATGAAGGAAGAAGAAATAGGCAGACGTGTGTAGGATTGGGGTTAGAAGGAAGTCAGAGATGATGAGGGATGTGGAGACTGCTGGATAGATAAGGAAAAGAAAGTGGAGGTTACAGTATAGTGATTTGAGGGAAAGAGAAGGTAGAGAAAAACGAAGATATGAGCGAAGCTAGGGGGAAATAGGATGAAAGAGGGCGAAGGAAGGAGACTTGAGGAAAATGGGAGGTGAAATGACAGGATGATGTAAAAATGTGATGGTAAGGTGAAATGAGGATGAACTGCAGAAACCAGTACCGGGTAGTTTAAAAGTAATGGGAATATAAGGAAGTAGAAACAAAATGAGAGAGGGGTATGAGATGAAAGAATGTCGTGTTTTGCCATTCAGTGATTAGTCCCATTGTTTGTCATATATGTATAAAATGTGTTTAGAGTGATTAACATTCTTTTTTCACAATGAGGAGCAATCGTTGTGTTGTAATCCTGAGGGAATAACCAGTAAATCTTAACAATAAAAATGAGAGAAGGTTAACGCATAATAGTAACAACACATTGCACAAAGAGAGTAATTGAAATTGTTTCATTCAATTTAATTAAAACGACAATGCATATGCAGTTTTTCATCTCTTAACTAAAGTCAACGGAACTCCAATCATGAGAAGATTATATAAATTGTTTGCTCTAGATTCGGTGCGTAATGAAAAACAACAAATGAAACTGTATATTATAGATAATGCTTCTCTATATAATTATAAAATCCACTCAAAGAAGGGGCAGCCTTTGCCATATAGATATTCCTGATTTTCAGTCCAATAGTTTCAGAAGATAATATTCAGGATCCGGAACCAAACCAATCTCGGAATCTAATGAATTCCAGTTTGAGCAAACTTAATCCCTGCACTAATATTGGCTGGAATTCGAGCAGTAATGATAGTGTCTGGATATGTTATTATAACTGTCCTTGCTCACCACCTTCCCCTGAAGCAAATGTAGAGAGCGTAACAAACTCCAGTAATTACAGTAGCAAATACGTTATAACTCTTGTTAATATTATCTTCTATTTTACAAAGATAAATAACCCATCTCAAAAAGACTAAATCAAATTTGAATAACTAGGCTCGGTTACCTACACATGTTACGCACAATTTTTGGTGGTTCAGTTATTAACTTGTAAGGTGTTTCATATACATTTTAGCTGCATTCTAAATATATGATGTTTGGTCGACTCATTTGTTAAACCATTCCGATGTTTTTGGCATTTTAATGGAAAACCTAAAAACAATACCGTCACTTTCTTACAATTTTATAAGTGCACACGATAAACAGAAATAAACTTGAAAAGGTAAAAGTAAATATACCTTTTCTTAGGCAGGACAATACTTATTGAAGAAAACCATAATACAAAGGAAATATTGAACACAGTAGTGTAAAACATGGATGCATATAATATTATACAAGGTGTTTATAATGACATTCATATATTATACACGCAGACACACACACACAAATAAAATCACTAACAAGGTGATCACCCTGTTATGATAATAGAACCTTTATGCAGATATTACCATAGACCAAAAAAATCTCCTTCCGCTCGTTATTCCCATCACCCTGAGAAATATAATATAATATTACATGACTTTTCAGCTTATTGCAAAAATGGTGGACCTGCACCTTCAATTATATAACTTTAGTACCTCGGACTGAAAGATAAAAATGGTGGAATTAGATTTTGTCCTAAAAGTTTAAATGAAGAAAAAAAATTGAAGAGCCCGTGACAAGCAGAGGGAAGTTTGCTCTCCGGGGAGGAGAAGCCGAGAGCTGAGGAGAATCTGTAAGGAGGATGGGAGAGGGAAGATAGGACACCGTTCAAAGGAAAAGGTGTACAGTCAGGTCCAAATTTCATGTTCGTTGCTGCCATCAGTCAGTTTCACTCCTAATCATATAATAATGTCTTTGTCAGTCCATTTATAATTCCAGAGACGTAATAATATAAACATTTACACACACATTTCCACTTACACACACACACACACACACACACACACACACACACACACACACACACACACACACACACACAGCCAGTTTCCTGAGTACACGCTTTAATATATCAAGTGCAGGCAGGTGTGTCTAACCGCTCAGCCACTTGTAAAAATAGGCACGCAAAACAAACACGCGGCGTAATTATATATAAACACACCTATTGACCTTCATCCGGGCGGGTCGGGGTTCATGAATGTCTTAAAGATGATGCGGCCTCCATCCTCTTCCTCCAGCCTTGATCCTGTTCCCTGTTCTGATTCTGATTACCTGTCAAACATTGTAATATTTATTCTGGGTGTGTGTGTGTGTGTGTGTGATTTTTTTTTTTTTTTTTTTTTTTTTTTTTTAGCACTGCTTTCTGAATTATGATTATTTGTCAAATAACGTCATATTGTTTTAGTTTTGTTTTTATTTTATCTCGCTACACTTTTTTAATTTAATAAGTTGCCCAAACAGTGTATGAATTTTGTTTTTCCAGGTTTTGGTTAGCCTATTTCACTATACCGTGTTTGATTTTGATGCCTCCTTGTCAAAGTGTGTAATATTAATTTACTTAGGCTCCCGTGATCCTACTCCCGGTTCCAATTCTGATTCCTTGTTAAAGCCGAAGGATTGAAAATACAGTCTATCCTTCCCAGTCTTCCTTTGTCAATCATTTGAATCGAGTATCTTCGCTTGAACCCGAAGGACAGTGAAACAAGGAAGGTGTCGTCAAAATCTCCAAGTCTCATCTTATTCGTATATTTCTCTGTTCGTCATATTAGGCCTATATCTCGACATTTATATTGACGAGTAATACAGTAAGCATTCCTGATCCCTTTCCTTGGTCAGCCATTCCCATAGAGCATAGTGTATATACGTGGTTGCATTGCTTTGTTACTTGTGTTTGGGTTAAATGGTGATCTGATTCCTCTCTATACCCTACCTCTCTCTCTCTCTCTCTCTCTCTCTCTCTCTCTCTCTCTCTCTCTCTCTCTCTCTCTCGTATGCCATCCTTCCTCCTCTCTCCCAGTCCCTCTCTATCCTCGTCTCTCGAATCCCTCTTCTTCCTCTCTGCCATCCTACCTCTCCTTTCTTGCACGTCTTCCCTGCTCCCCCTCGGCCAGTCCCCCATAACATGCATCACTGGAGACGAACAATGATCCTCGCTTGGATTTGGCTTGTGAAGGCTCTTGAAAAGGCTGATACCTGGCTAATCTTGGAGGCTCGAGGGGGAGGAGAGGGAGAAGACGAGGAATAGAAAGAGGAGGAAGAGAGGGAGTGGATGACAACGAGGAGGAAGGGAGAGAAAATGAGGAAGAGGAATAAGAAGGATGATAGCAAGAAGAGGAGGAATAGGGAGAGGATGAGATCGAGGAGGAAGAGGGAAAGGATGAGAAAAAGGTGGGAGAGGAGGAGGAATAGGAAGGGAGAGAGTAATGAGAGGAGGAGGAGGAGCTAGGAATGAAGGAAAGAGAAAGAAGACTGGGAGGAGAAGGAGGAATACGAGAAAGGTAGGTGATGGAAATGAGATCAGATATAGATAAATGTAAGAAAGATGGGAGATGAGAAAGAGGAATAAGAACACCAGAAGGGGGAATAAAAGTAAGAACAGGAGGGATAATTGAATATGACTAGAAGAGGACAAACGTAAAAAAGAGAGTAGTACGATAAACAAAGAAGATAATTGGAAACGGGAACGATAAGCAAGTTGTAGAGGAGGATACGTAAATGAGAACAACAACAAGAACAGAAGTAAGCATTCAGAACAGGGAGAGAGAGAGAGAGAGAGAGAGAGAGAGAGAGAGAGAGAGAGAGAGAGAGAGAGAGAGAGAGAGAGAGAGAGAGAGAGAAGAACAGATAGCAGAACACGGTGAACAACAGCTTTCCTCTTGTAAACAGCGAGAGGATGCGACGGGGGTGGGAAGGAGGGAGGGAGGGGGTAGTAGTTGTGTTGATGGGGAAGGTGGGAGGGGTAGGTATTGAGGTGGAAGGGGTAGGTGTTGAGGTGGGGATGTGGATAGGGGGTAGGTGGGGATATGGATAGGGGGTAGGTGGGGATGTGGATAGGGGGTAGGTGGGGATGTGTATAAGGGGTAGGTGGGGATGTGTATAGGGGGTAGGTGTTGAGGTGGGGATGTGGATAGGGGGTAGGTGTTGAGGTGGGGATGTGGATAGGGGGTAGGTGGGGATGTGTATAGGGGGTAGGTGGGGATGTGGGGGTAGTAGCACTTGGACACCAGGCGTGAACAGAACAGAACAATAACATAGCAACAATAACAATAACAAAACAATATCCCGCCCCGTGTTAAGAGCGCCTACATGTAATAGTAATGGGAGAATTTTTAGCTGAGGTAATAACAGTTATAAACATAAAACCGTAAAAAATGATGGCGGAAACATCAGCATCAGACAGTTACGACGACAACAAGAACGACAACAACAACAAGACAGCAAAGTTGGACCAGTATCAATAATATTATAAGAATAGCAACACACACCAACAAAAATTCTTACTTCAATATTAGTAACGTTACTAACAATAACGGTAACAAAATTCCTGAAGTAGCAATAGAATAAGTTACAGTGACAGAAGCAACAGGTATAATTGCCATTGAAAAGAAAATAATGAGTACTAACAGAAACTGAATATTTACAAATTGTAACAATGATATCAGTAACCATGTCAATAATTAGAAGCACAAGCTATCTAGTGAGTACCTTTGCATACGCCAAATAAATTGTAAGGCCGTAACCGACCCTTACTTCACCCTCAAAATATCTAATAAAACGTAAATTTTATTCCATCTTGACATTGGTTATCGAACTGAAATCTGCCGGATTTTAATAACATTTGACTTTCTTAATGTATAATCCTTCTGCGAAGTTTGACCACAATCCGTTCGCAGGCATTGACTCGAATTGTTCGCTAACTAACAAAAAACAGACAGACAGATATGTGTGATAATATAACCTTCCACCATCTCCAATATCGAAGGTAACAACATTTTCCGCACCATTAACGATAACCGTCATCAACACCAGTAAAATCAGCAATAATAAGAATAGCAGGAATATCTACCGTAGCAATAAGAATCCTATTTGATAACAACACCAACAACAATCCTGACCTGTATCCCCTTCATCTCTTAAACCAGACGTCAGCAATTGAGTAAATATAATATAGAGTGAGTATTGACATGACAAAGCCGAGTATTGGGAATGAGTGAAGGGCTGGAAGAGAAAGGGACCGAACACCAGGGGATTAATCTCTGACTGGGATAGGAAAAGGAGAGAGAGGATGACGGGAATTGCTGCAGAGATTGTGGGAAGGGGAAGGAGAGGCAGGAAACGATAGAGAAAAGGCGGGCACAAGATTAAGTAAAATGGAATTTCTGAAGAAGAAATATCGATAAAAGACTTAGCGTTTGAATCCATTCCTTGGTTGGGCATTGTTAATATTTCCTCTGAATCTTTACTTATAGCTCTCGTTTTGCAATACCTTTCCCGAAGCCAAGCCGGCCTATTTTAGTAATACATATAATTATAATGTGCATATGAAGAGATTCAAAATGGACAGACACAGAAATATAATATGAAAGACACAGAAACATAAGCAGTGACAAAGTTATATTATGAACTTCGGCCAAAAGAACTTACTTGTTGGGAAAAAAACAAGGCTCACACACACACACACACACACACACACACACACACACACACACACACACACACACACACACACACTGTGTGTGTGTGTGTGTGTGTTAGTGTGAGAGAGAGAGTGAGTGAGAGAGTGGGTAAACTTTGGTTGGGAGTTGTGGTGGTAGTTAAAAGTTAAGGCAGTTGTGGTGACGGTAGTTGGTTTTCAGAATCGTGGTGAGTGTGCACCCTTACGGACAGAACAGCTGGAGAAAAGAGGACAGTGGTTGCGTGGAGTGGGAATTGAGAAACACTAGTAATAGCATGAAGCATTTTTTATTCAATTTAGGTGTCTGTGTTTGTGTATGGTTAAATGAATGTGTGTGTGTGTGTGTGTGTGTGTGTGTGTGTGTGTGTGTGTGTGTTTCGCGCGAAGAGAGACTGGAAAAGATAGATGAATAGATGAAATAGATAGGTTGATTGATAGATAGATAAAGCATTCGTATAATGAATTAAATATTTATAAAACCCATCAAATATTGAGGTCCAGTACGATCAACATATGCACATAATACCAAAATATATTGCAACAATTGACGGCTTAAATGATGATACACAACACAGCCAAGGCCGGAGAACCAATACAACAACAAGTAACACGCACGAGGAATAGAGGAGAGGGATGTGTGTGAAGGGACGGGGAGTGTGTGAACAACAGCAGGTGCACTACCCATCTCCTACTCCCAACTCCACTTGAGTATTACTGAGCGTTGTGGTGTAGGGTCTTTTTCTAGTGTTTTTATGCTCCCCTTTCCCCAAACACATCTGATTATTGTATAGAGAGTGTACTAAGAGTGGGTGAATATGAAAGAGGAATTAATTTGATTTAATGGTATGTGGTTGGCTTTGATTTTCTTTGATTACCAATGTCAGTGTCAGTAGAAAATATGATAAGAATGCCACTTACAGTAGGTCAGGAATGTTTGAGGATTTGTGAAGGACAGATAGTTAATTTTATAATTTTTCTATGAACACCTTTGTACGTGCCATTCCGGTGTAGACTCGTTCAGTGTATACATTAGTTCCAAGAAACACTTTGAATTTGTACCCAGAACGCAACACTTTTTGGAACACTCGCCCACGTCTCGCCTCGCTCACCATCCTAATATCCACACTTATCCTTCTCATATCCACACTTATCCTTCTCATATCCACACTTATCTTTCTTATATCCACACTTATCCTTCTCATATCCACACTTATCCTTCTCATATCCACACTTATCCTTCTTATATCCACACTTATCTTTCTTATATCCACACTTATCCTTCTCATATCCACACTTATCCTTCTCATATCCACACTTATCCTTCTCATATCCATACTTATCCTTCTCATATCCACACTTATCCTTCTCATATCCACACTTATCTTTCTTATATCCACACTTATCCTTCTCATATCCACACTTATCCTTCTCATATCCACACTTATCCTTCTCATATCCACACTTATCTTTCTTATATCCACACTTACCCTGTCCTTCTGTAGTATCAATCTTAGCATCTCCACTCATCACTCTGACAACATTAACCCTCCCCTCTCCTACGGCCACAATTCCCATAACCACAACATTCACCCTGCATAATTATTTGGTCAACTCCAACCAAGAGCAACACCACACCCATGTATACAGCTCTTCAATCAACACACACACACACACACACACACACACACCACAACCTTCGCTTCTACTCTATTCGCACCCACCAGACACCTCCCCCCTTCTACCCCCCCCCCCCCTCTGCAAATGATTAAAGCGCCTCACAACTTTGAACAGCAAATTAAACGCATGGACCTCCGACCTGCATATCAATCCTGGGTCATTAAACTTTTCACACGCTGCTTGAAAGAGAGAGAGAGAGAGAGAGAGAGAGAGAGAGAGAGAGAGAGAGAGAGAGAGAGAGAGAGAGAGAGAGAGAGAGTTTGTGTGTTATTCACTAAAAATATTAAATCTCAAAATCTCTTTAAAAGTGTGTAGTGTTCCTAAGCAGACTAATATATTACTAGTAACAGTTACCACCATTCAAAATGATGGATGATGGATGATATTTAAGGTCTGTACTTCCCCTCACCTTTAGTAAACAAATAGCACCTCTATATAACACACACACCCTCTCCTCTCCTCTCCCTCTGTCACCATGGATGTATAAGCACCATTTAACCAGTTGCTTGCATCCAGTGACCCCGGATTCATCACGTCAGGTCGATTAAATGGACTCGTTGTTAGCGCTGCCTGTTGACTGTAAAGAACATTAGCATCGCGACCCTAATTACATTTTGCAGACTGTTTCAATAAGGAAATGTAACTGGCAACTATTCTAATTGCTGCATACACTTTCCAGTATATGAATCGGTGTATATAAGTGATTGCTTTTACCTAATAAAGATCAAAATAATATTAATTAATATTCATAATAATAATATTAAAAAATAAAAATAATAATAACAATAATAATAATAATAACAATAATAATAATAATAATAACAATAATAATAATAATAATAATAACAATAATAATAATAATGCAAGTGATGATGATATGGCTCATATAGTTGCTTTTAAAATTTAATGAACAATATTAATATGTAGGGTAATGTATTTGTTCAGCTGTCGTTAAAACTCAGCCATGAGAAAATCATACAACCTTATGCAACCTATTATTGAAATGCTCATAAGTTGGAAAAAAATTAAACACTGGTAAAACATAACAAACATTTCTAGGTTATCGTACTTTGAGAGTCAGTCCATGTTGTTAGTTCTTTACAGTAATTTTCTTTCCACTCGCCTTCCCTTTTCTAATCTAGTCAGAATTCTGCCATTTATACTTTACTCACGTACCTTGTTCATCACTCCCATTCTTCATTACTCTCTGCCCTACTTCTCATCTTCCCAGCTCTTCTACTCCCCATTCCCTTCTTCCTAACTCTTCTACTCCCCATTCCCCTTCTTCCCAACTTATGTACTCCCAATTTCCCTTCTTCCCAACTGTTTTACTCCCCATTCCCCTTCTTCCCAGCTCTTCTACTCCCTATTCCCCTTCTTCCCAACTGTTTTACTCCCCATTCCCCTTTTTCCCCAGCTCTTCTATTCCCCATTCCCCTTCTTCCCAACTTTTGTACTCCCCATTCCCCTTCTTCCCAACTCTTGTACTCCCAATTCCCCTTCTTCCCCAACCCTTCCTCTTTCCTAGACCCTCACACGTGCATGAAGTAGTAAGGTAGGAACTGTGTGGTGGTGGTGGTGGTGGTGGTGGGGTCAGCAATTACGCATTCAGGACAGAAACTGGAGTTGTGGTTGAGTTTTCAGGGTGGGACGAGAGACTGGAGGAGGGAGGCAGAGCAAGGAGGCTAGTATACATGAGGAAGGGATGGAAGCAGAGGTAGAA
The DNA here is from genome assembly GCA_033782935.1 of Petrolisthes cinctipes. Lineage (NCBI taxonomy): Eukaryota > Metazoa > Arthropoda > Malacostraca > Decapoda > Porcellanidae > Petrolisthes > Petrolisthes cinctipes. Next base: position 11,107 of record JAWQEG010006285.1, read on the forward strand.
TATAGAGATGGGATTTGGGTGTGAGAGAAATAATCAGACACATCAACAGGAAGATACAGATGCCCAGAACAGTGGCAGAAAACGAAGTGAGATTTGAATGTGAGAGAAACAGACAGATACAACCAATAAAGATGCAGTACTTAGGGAGATGCTTATACCCAGAAAGAGACAGAAAAGCATTGATTCAAAGACAGAGTACACAGTGATAGATAGAGATTGAAAAATATATAGAACTAGGACAGAATGCCATGCCAACTCTCAGGCAGGCAAAAACGCTATAAAAGTACAAGCAAGAGTACGGAAAATACTTGTTAGAAATGAACATAAGTAGCAAAGTAATGTGAAAAAAAAATTATTTGAAGATCAATGTATCAATTAAGGTATACAAAAAGGGAACAGGGAAAGGAGAAGACAAGCGAGGGGGGAACACGTAAAAGAGAGAGAATACAAAATGAAAAATTAAGTCAGAAAAATTAATGGGTTGTGGAGAGAGAACACCTAGAGAAGAAAAAAGTTAAATAGAAAGTAAGGGAGGGAGGGAAGGAGTGGCAACAGCAACAGCAGCAAAAGAAATTGAGCTGGTTGAGAGAGGGAGGGAAGGAGGAAGGGAAAGAGACAGGAGAGGGTGAGTGGGCTGTGAGAAGGAAAGGGAGGGATGGAGCCTGGAAGATGTGCGAGTTGTGAGAGGGAGGGAGGGCAGGAGTAGAGAGTGTGTTGTGAGTGTGAGGGAGGGCAGGAGTAGAGAGTGGATTGTGAGTGTGAGGGAGGGCAGGAGTAGAGAGTGGGTTGTGAGTGTGAGGGAGGGCAGGAGTAGAGAGTGGATTGTGAGGCTAGAGAAGATAACTACTGTGTGAGGAGGAGTGAAGGAGGGAGGGAGCGAGAGTTGCAACAGTTAACAACAAGAAAATAATAACGAATCTGATTAACTTACACTATACTCCCCCAATCTTCCAATTTACGCATTCTATAATTTTTAGTAATTATTTTTCCTTCTCCCTATGTCCATAATAATAACAGAATTATGAGGGGCGGGCTGAGAGAGGGAAGGAGGGGAGGAATGATAGAGAAGTAGTGGGGAACGAGGAGGCTGAATGGAAGAAAGGAGAGGAAAAGACAGAAGTGAATGGAAGAAAGGAGAGGAAAAGACAGAAGTGAATGGAAGAAAGGAGAGGAAAAGACAGAAGTGAATGGAAATGAAGGAGGAAGGAATGAGATGAAGAGCCAGGATTGGTGAGGACGATGGTAGGGAGAGTGAGGAAGAATGGAAAGAGAAGGGAGTGAGAGGCACAGCAGCAAGGAGGAGCGTAGGGTGGTGGGAGAGCCTGGAAGGGGAAAAGAGTGGCTGTCACCCCACTTTTCCAGCCCAGGATTTTTTGTAAGTGGGTGGGATTGTGGCAGCTGTTCTATTATGCACGTAGCGCGGCGCACCTCCAGAGAAAAGTGTAGTCTTAGTTCCTAATTAGATTTGTTGGTGTCGCGGTGGCAGGCCCACCACATTCCCTGAAGGTAAATGTTTCAGGCTCAAGGTAAAGCGAGGGGACTCATGTGGGTTCTACCGGTGTTTCAGGAAATATAATGTGTTTGCTTTCCAGTTCCTACCTATGATTATTATGTTGTTGTGGATATGGTAAAGATTTTAAGATTTAACTTTCTTGTACTTGTGTAAAGAATGTAGAAGCTTTGTCCTATCTTTTGAATATGATAATGAACTGTAACAATTTGAAGTGTCAAAGAACAGCAGTTGATGCAATGCTTACACTTGTTGTCGGTGCAGATAGAACTAAGCGAATTGTAAAACACATGAGATAGAGTTGAGAATTGGAGTCACATAACGTCTTGCTGTTCGTGACACAGTTTGAAGTTGGTAGAAAAAGCAACCTCCTATTCAGTGACAGTCTCTAGCCCGTTTTAAGGGACACTGTGATGTAGTCAGAAAATTGGAGGTAAATGAGTCCTTCAAATATTGCCACGAAACACCACCAATATGGAAGGAGCTTGTTCCGTGGTATGGTAAGGAGAAATCAAAAGGATCCAATTCTCATACACGATCACAGGGACCTTAAGGATGAAAGACATGTATTGTATAATATTATGCAGTACATCTCCCCTACAACGCACAACTAAACATAGACAAACATATATGCACACACACACACACACACACACACACAAAAGCATACCGTACACACACAAACACACAGAAACACACACACACACACACAAGCATACCGTACGCAACACACACACGCATACCGTACACACACACACACACACACATACAAGCATACCGTACACACACACACACACACACACACACACACAAGCATACCGTACACACACACACACAAGCATACCGTACACACACACACACACACACACACACACACACACACACACACACACACACACACACACACACAAGCATAACACATACACACACACACACACACAAGCATACCGTACACACACACACACACACACACACAAGCATACCGTACACACACACAAGCATACCGTACACACACACAAGCATACCGTACACACACACACACACACACACACACACACACACACACACACACACACACAAGCATACCACACACACGCGATATTGAAATTCTTGGCCGCCTCTCGGTGTCCTGGTGGATATGTTTCTCAAGACGCCCTGCCATCCACTTTTTATCCTCTCGTTCTTTAGCCGTTTCTCTTTTTCTTTCTATCTTCCTCTTTCTTTCCGTTTTTCTCCTTTTCTTTCCGTCTTTCTCTCTTTCTTTCTATCTTCCTCTTTCTTTCCGTCTTTCTCCTTTTCTTTTCGTCTTTCTCCTTTTCTTTCCGTCTGCCTCTTTCTTTTTTCGTCTCTCTCCTTTTATTTTCGTCTTTCTCCTTTTCTTTTTTCGTCTTTCTCCTTTTCTCTTTTTCTTTCTATCTTCCTCTTTCTTTCCGTCTTTCTCCTTTTCTTTTCGTCTTTCTCCTTTTCTTTTCGTCTCCTTTTCTTTTCGTCTTTCTCCTTTTCTCTTTTTCTTTCTATCTTCCTCTTTCTTTTCGTCTTTCTCCTTTTCTCTTTTTCTTTCTATCTTCCTCTTTCTTTCCGTCTTTCTCCTTTTCTTTTCGTCTTTCTCCTTTTCTCTTTTTCTTTCTTTCCGTCTTTCTCCTTTTCTTTTCGTCTTTCTCCTTTTCTCTTTTTCTTTCTATCTTCCTCTTTCTTTCCGTCTTTCTCCTTTTCTTTTCGTCTTTCTCTTTTTCTTTCTATCTTCCTCTTTCTTTCCGTCTTTCTCCTTTTCTTTTCGTCTTTCTCCTTTTCTCTTTTTCTTTCTATCTTCCTCTTTCTTTCCGTCTTTCTCCTTTTCTTTTCGTCTTTCTCCTTTTCTCTTTTTCTTTCTATCTTCCTCTTTCTTTCCGTCTTTCTCCTTTTCTTTTCGTCTTTCTCTTTTTCTTTCTATCTTCCTCTTTCTTTCCGTCTTTCTCCTTTTCTTTTCGTCTTTCTCCTTTTCTCTTTTTCTTTCTATCTTCCTCTTTCTTTCCGTCTTTCTCCTTTTCTTTTCGTCTTTCTCCTTTTCTCTTTTTCTTTCTATCTTCCTCTTTCTTTCCGTCTTTCTCCTTTTCTTTTCGTCTTTCTCCTTTTCTCTTTTTCTTTCTATCTTCCTCTTTCTTTCCGTCTTTCTCCTTTTCTTTCCGTCTTTCTCTTTTTCTTTCTATCTTCCTCTTTCTTTCCGTCTTTCTCCTTTTCTTTTCGTCTTTCTCCTTTTCTCTTTTTCTTTCTATCTTCCTCTTTCTTTCCGTCTTTCTCCTTTTCTTTCCGTCTTTCTCCTTTTCTTTTCGTCTTTCTCCTTTTCTTTTCGTCTTTCTCCTTTTCTTTTCGGCTTTCTCCTTTTCTTTCCGTCTTTCTCCTTTTCTTTTCGTCTTTCTCCTTTTCTTTCCGTCTTCCTCTTTCTCTTTCTTTCCGTCTTTCTCCTTTTCTTTTCGTCTTTCTCCTTTTCTCTTTTTCTTTCTGTCTTCCTCTTTCTTTCCGTCTTTCTCCTTTTCTTTTCGTCTTTCTCCTTTTCTTTCTATCTTCCTCTTTCTTTCCGTCTTTCTCCTTTTCTTTTCGTCTTTCTCCTTTTCTCTTTTTCTTTCTGTCTTCCTCTTTCTTTCCGTCTTTCTCCTTTTCTTTTCGTCTTTCTCCTTTTCTTTCCGTCTAACTCTTTCTTTTTTCGTCTTCATCTCTTTACTTCAGTCATCTTTTTTTCTCTCCTTTTTTCTCTTTCTCTTTTTGTTTTTGCTTTTTCTCATTCTGTCTTTCTCTTTCTTTTTGTTTTCCTCTCTTTCCATCTTCCTTTTTCTTTTTGTTTTCCTCTCTTTCCATCTTCCTTTTTCTTTTTGTTTTCCTCTCTTTCCATCTTCCCTTTTCTCTCTCCGTCTTCTTCTTTCTCTTTTCAATTTTCGTTTTTCTTTTTTTTACAGTTTTTCTCTTTCCGTCCTTCCGTCTCTCTCTTTCAGTCTTCCTCCTTCACTCGTCTTTGTCATCCTTCTCTTCCTTCTTTCTATCCTTCATCGGCTCTTTTTCTCATTCCTGAATTTAGCGTTATTTTTTTTCTTTTCCATTCTCTCTTCTTAGTTGGCCACACTTTCATTTTAATTCGACCGTGCTTTTGTTTTGGTGTTTATCCTCGTTCCTTCATTCAGTTTCCACCAATTAGTTTGGCTTTTCTCCATTATTCACCTCTTTTTTCTCTCTCCTTAGTCTTCCTTCTATTCTAATTCGTCCGTGCTATTTGTTTCCCCTTTCATTCATATTCTTTCATCTCCTTCCAAAGATTTGCCTTGATTATCTTCACTCTCTCCTCTTCCGCTTTGATTAATTATTTTTTCCATCATTATTATTAATATTCGGTGTATATTATTTTCCTATTCTTTTCATCTCTCTCCGATTATCTTTTCAGCATCATTTTCCTGAACTAAAATATATAATAATACATCTGTCTTTTCCTTATTGGCCACTTTTCCACCTTTCTTTCCCTAATGTCACTTATTTCGTATTTTCATCTTTGTTTTTCTTTATAATCTTTCCCTTGCATCCCCATGTTTATGTTTCAGCCATTCTCTACTCGGATCAAATTGCAAACAGGAGTGGCTATGGACTGAGTCAAACCCATCATACGGTACTGTTGCAACATTCACAGTGGGACCTTTGCATTCACCATCATACTACAATGTCCCAATCTCATTTTCAGACACTATTAATTATCTATATATCATTTAATTTTTCTGTTTACCTAACTATGCAATTACTTTCGCTTCCTCCTTTTCTTCCTCTTCTTTTCCCTCCTCCTCCTCCTCCTCCTTCGCAATCCCGACTTTCAATTTATGCGGGTCGTTCTCGGGGGAAATGGTCCATCTCCATTGGCCCGCGAGTACTTGACGGCCACATTAAAAAGGGTAAAGGGGGCTACCAGGGCGTGCTTGCTTGCTTACTTGCTTGCCCGGGCGGTGGGGTGGTGCTGAGGCTGCGGTCCCACTCGTAATTGGCAGGATCAGACACAACCCCGCGAAATTGGAATGTAATCAGTTATATCATGAGCTTTGGAGGCAAGAGGAAGGCAGTTGCTGTAGGGTGGATGGTGGTGAGAGATGTATAGGGAATAACAGCACGAGAGTGGAAGGGAGTTGGTTGGGGTTTGAGCACAGGGAGTTGGAGAATATAAGAATGTGAGAATTGTGGTTACGAGAGTGCTTGGAGAAGTGTCTGGCTGGGGTTTGAGGTTAGGGACATGGTAGGGACAAGAAGCTTTGGGATTGGGATGTGATGACTGTATTGGAGGAGGTATGTGAGATTTGTGGTGTAAAAGGGGAGAGTAGAGAATGAGGAGGATAAGAAAGAGGGGTAAAATAGAAGATCAGGGAAAGGAGTGGGTAAGGTGACTGAAGTGTATAAGAAATGGAGGTTTTAGAGAGGCGAGGGGAATGGAGAATCCGTATAGGTAATCCTAGGGAGGGTGGCGCGGTAGACGGAGAGGAATAGGATGTGGGGGAATGACAATCGACGGTGAGGATGGAGATGTGAGGGTGGAAAGAAGATATGAATGTTGAAGAGCGTATACAATGTTTCTGGACTTGTGGATGAAACGGTGGGGAACATTTTGGAAAGTGGAGCGTGGAATCTAAGCGTTAATAAAAGAATTAGATGAAAATAATAAAGAGAATAATGATAAAAAGGTATCAAGATATAGAAGGAATGGAGAGGAAGAAGAGGAAGAGGAGGAGGAGAAGAAGTAGGAGGAGAAGAAGTAGGAGGAGGAAGAGGAGGAGAAGGAGAAGAAGGAGGAGGAGAAAGAGGAGAAGGAGGAGGAGGAGAACAGCGAGAACGAGGACGAGGAAAACAGCGAGAACGAGGACGAGACGAGGAAGAGGAGGTAGA
>JAWQEG010006286.1:5000-28975 GCA_033782935.1 Petrolisthes cinctipes
GTCTCTTTACCTACTCCTCCATGTCTGTCTGTCTTGGTGTCCTTTAGCCTGATTCTATATTGTCTTCTCGTCTGTTTTATTTGTTTGTTTGTCTGGACGCGGGTGACCCAGCATTCTTATGATATGAAAGGGGACACACTCTTCTTGTGAGGAGGTCATATGCTGCGAAGATGCGAACAGGTATGCATCCTTAGATGATGAAAGGTCATACATCCTTCTGTTATAAGGTCATGGGTTCTAATTCAGATCACATGGCACGTATTCCTCAAAGTAAAAATATACCAATTTTCACGGCGTCATACTAGTTGGCAGTCACTGGGTGTGTTTCTCTGTGTATCACTATTTCGCAACATCTCAGTTCTGTTGGCCAATCAATACCATTGTTCTGGAGTTACAGTTTGTATTCTAGAATCCCTTAGGCTGTATAAACGTGTCACACAAGATACATCACTATATATTCGGCCACATATTTTGTCTAAGATTATATAAACTACAAAGTCCAATGTGACATGATTAATACATAACTTTCTTTACTATTTCATTATAAAAACACTTTGGTAACTTATGAAATATATGGATTTCAGAGATCGTAATCTGATATGAGGAACAACAACAATAGTCACACAAGAATTTAAACTATAGCCTACATCAATGATTTTTTCACGAACAATACTATCTCGAAGCATGGTTCAGATGCTTTGTGTGTAGCATATTTTTGTTTTGCCTAGAAAGCGTACAGAAAGTTCATGAAAATACTGAACGTGTAACAACTACCCATATCACCCCATTCTATCCTCTCTCTCTCTCTCTCTCTCTCTCTCTCTCTCTCTCTCTCTCTCTCTCCTTCCCCGTCATTTACTTCTATTTTACTCTTCCGTTTTCAACTATTTCCTTTCGTTTCCCCCCTTCCCCATTCCCATCCTCCCCTTCCTCCCAGTCCACAGCCTCGCGTTCTGAATTTTGATCACAGCCATTTCAAAAGTTCCCTTCTGGGTGTTCATGGAAGGGAAGGGGTGAGGGATGAAGGGGTGAGGGATGAAGGGGAGGGAGAGGTGATGAGGAGGGGGGAGGGGGGCAGGAATGGACGTGGAAGCGAGCACTGGTGAGGTGAGCGGAGGTGAGAGTTGGTTGAGGTGAAAGACAGGGGAATAAAAGGTGTTGATGGGAGGGAGCAATGGTAGAAGCGTTTGTTGATGACTGCATGTACGGATGAATGGTAGAGGAACGAAACTTGTGGTTGGGCTGAGGGTTGGGGGCGTTGGCGAGTGTGGGTGTGAATGAAAGAAACAGAATAATTAGTATCTCTTTATGTAACCAACTTTATCTGTAAATTATGCCATTTTTAATAATAGGTGTATATTTTTTTTTTTTATCTTTATCTGTAAATTATGCCATTTTTAATAATAGGTGTATATTTTTTTTCTTTTCAGACACAGACATGCACCCGCTGCAGTACATCCCCACCTGTGAGGTTGCTGCCAACATCTGCCGAGACAACCCGTGGTGTAAGCAACGCCTTGACATATTCCGCGCCACTTGTAAATTCAGGGATGGAAAGTGTCGTAACCCAGACAGGTGAGTGTGGGACTTGAAGTGATTGTATATTTATCAGTCAGTAGTTGTGATCCACTGTAGTTCATCGCTATCCAGAGAGGCAGGTGAGTGGGACATTGGAGGACTAATATTATGTTCACTGCCACTAGAGGTCAGTGTGGTTGTTGTGCCTGTGGTGTAGTCTGTGTAAGGTTTTTATCATCCATTCATGACTGTGGAGCATAAATCCACCAACAGTTAACGCGAAATTTTAATTAATTTATCAATTTATCCCGAAAAATAAACAAACATTCTACAAACAAGGTATGTGGTAACTGACATGACATTTTTCTCTATTGTCCATATTGGGATTCATCGTGCCCATGACCCCGTAGGGAGGTATCGCCTGATGTGATGTGGGCACTATTTTAAGGGTTTCAGAGCCCCTTCGGCCCCAGTCACTCCCTTTCAGTTCTTCAACTGTCCCTCTTTTCTTTCTATTTCCTTCCTGCTTGCTGTCTCACCTCTCTATCATCTTCTACTGGCGCTATATTACCTCGATGTTGCGTGTCTAATATCAATCAATCAATCAATCAATCGTGACCATGACAATTAATTGCAAACGTGCGAAAAATGTACGGGACGTATAGAGATCGTGATGAGCTAAGACATTCCATCACAATTCACTGTAACTTGAAAATGTATCCATGATCTCGGCAAGGTTGTTCTGGGTTATGTGTAGAGTTTGAAAGATGTAACATGGAAAAACGAATAGGGAGACTGAAGTGATCACAAGGCTTCATGGTGCACAAACTTTTCCCCGTTCTCCTTTGCGTGAAAAAGTAGAAACACAGTTAACATCACGGAAAAATCAATAGAAACAGCAGTGCCCGAAAAAGCCCAGTGGCAGAGTAAATTGTTTAAAGGCACAGTAACCTTAGCCACCCTGCCTCATGCAACAACCTAAAAGTGCCTCCAGAGAGTGAATTTAATATTAACCTTTCTCTTTTAGCGGTGTGTGGGTAATGGTGGTCAGGAAGCACTGGTGTGATGGGGTTACCAGAGAAACTAATGATGGCGATGAGGAGCTGAGGGCGGGGTTGTAGGATCTGAGGCAGTGGTAGAGTGAGGCCAGCAGAGGTCAGGAGGAAAGGTTGGTTGGGAGTGGAGCAGAGTGTATATTGGGTTAGTAATGGTCAGGAAGTGATAAGGATAAAATGAGTTTAGATAACGATTGGGGACAGGAGCGGTAACGAAGAATGGTAATAAGAGAAGTAGGTAGAGAACAGTGGTCAGGAAAAATACCGTACAGTAGTCGAGGTGGGGGTGGGGGCATCAGTGGTTCGAACAACAGGTGGGGAGGGGCCAGACAATAGTGGTCCAGTTGAAAGGTGAAAGAGGAGAGGGCAATGGGGGAGCAGTATAGTGGTTAGGGAGAAATGTGGTGTGAAAGAGAAGGCAGATGGGGAAAGCAGTGCATGGTCAGGATGTAGTGTGGTGTGGAAGAGGAGGGATCGGGTGGAGGAAGTGTGGTGTGGATGAGGAGGGACAGAGTGGAGGAAGTGTGGTGTGGAAGAGGAGGGATCGGGTGGAGGAAGTGTGGTGTGGAAGAGGAGGGATCAGGTGGAGGAAGTGTGGTGTGGAATAGGAAAGGTGTGATGTGGGCAGTAGTAGTGGTCAGGAGTTCGTGTGGTGTGGAAGGGGAGAGGAAGGACGAGTGACGAGGTATACATGGTGAGAGGTCCATTAAGTGGGGGAGTATCTTGGCCGGGGTTTATGCACAGCTCATTATTCCACTCTTGCTACGTGAATTAAGAGACCATTGGCAAGGCAGATGGGGGCAGGGGTACAATACATGAGGGAGTATGGAGGCGTGGTAAGGAGGAAGTATAGTGAAGCATGGTGGGTAAGGAGGGGGCACACAGGGTAGCATGGAGCGGGTATAAGTAGAAGAGTTTATTGTTAATCAGGTAAAAATACAGAATTTATCACCTCCTGCTTTAGGTTAATGTCATACCAAGACTAGAACTGGATGGGACGAGGGAATGATGTGCGATTTCCATCTCTCTTGATGAACGAATAATTCCAAGTTGCTGGAGATTCGAATAGTTTTTTAAACGGTTGGATAATTGAAGTACAAAGTATAACAGACTTTGTACAGCTCCGGACATATCAAACAGCAACACCCCGTCCACCAGCGAGGTAGTGTGTGGCTCTGCGCATCTGGTAACAATGGCAGGAGGGAAGGATGTTGGTGGGTTAGCTTGGGAGGAATGTGGGGAGATTTACAGGGGATGTGGGAGTGTGTGGCGGTGTTGCTGGTGACATTCCAATTCACTAACAAGAGAATTTCCCCTTAAAGTATTGCTGATTCGACACCACATTTCCATCGCACCCATGCCACCTGCAAGTCTCCTCTCCCTCTTCACACTCCCACATTCCTACCGACCTCAACCACCAACATCTCTCCTTCCTCCAGCCAGTATTACCAGAAACCAGATGCGCAGAGCCTAGATGGGGTGTTGCTGTTTGATATGTCAGGAGCAATACGTCAACAAAGCATGAAAGTGCTAATGAATCACAAAACATCAGACAAAAGAGTTAACAAAACGTTGGAGTTTATATTGTTGCAACAAACACATGGGCAACAAGTGGCTCATCATTTACAACTAACTCCCCGACCGTGATGAACGCTGCCATCTATTGTGCTGATGATAAACTATTCGTCTCTCAGGAGAGGTTCATAAACATGGAGAGAAGACAATGAGTTTAAGAGGATAAAACACTGCCACAAAATAGAGACCAGGTTGTCACAAATGACCATCTACTCTTACCCAATAAGTGAGGTAGTGTTTTTCTAATCAGTAGTATTGATTTCCCAAACCGTTCCATAAAACAAGAACTATACTGTTGTGTGGCCGAATTAGGAGAGATCATTAACCACCAGCACTCTGTCAATAAAAAAAATTTATGAAGGGTTAAGTCAAAAATAATATATGCGATCCACCGACAAGTATCAATACAGCTGTCACGGTGAGAGATAAAGTATGAGATAACCACGCAATGAAATAATGATATACAAGATAATCACACTATGAGGTAACCACGGGAAGAGATAATTAAAAAGAAAACGGTAGTAAGAGAGATAGAGATGAAGTAATCACAGTAAAAAAAAAAATAATAAGATAACAGACGAGAAACCCAGTGACCTTTCGTATGCAGCACAAGACGTGGCAAAAACACACCTCGTGCAAACTGGACCCAATTAAAGGTTTAAATTGAATATGAAATGCACAGGGGAAAGGTGGAAGTCAGGGGGGAGGTATATTGGAGGGTGGGTGGGTGGGGAATGTTGGAGGGAGGGTGTGTGGAGAGAGTTGGGGAGTGGGTGGGGAATGTTGGAGGGAGTGTGTGTGGTGAGAGTTGGGGAGTGGGTGGGGAATGTTGGAGAGAGTTGAGGAGTGGGTGGGGTATGTTGGAGAGAGTTGGGGAGTGGGTGGGGAATGTTGGAGGGAGTGTGTGTGGAGAGAGTTGGGGAGTGGGTGGGGGAATGTTGGAGAGAGTTGAGGAGTGGGTGGGGAATGATGTAGGGAGGATCGGTAGGGAGGGCTGGAGAGAGAGAGAGAAAAAAAAAAAGTTGGGGTTGGGTGGGGTTAGAGGGAGTAGGGGGGCGGGGTGTTGGGACTTGGGGTATAATCGCGTTTCATCGTTTTCTTTACACTGCTGCAGGGGAGACCAAATCACTACCTGTAACCTGGCAATATTTTTCTTTACTCTCTCAGTTCCTCCTCGCTCTATCTTTTGAACTCCAGTCTAGTTTTATATATTTCTTAGGGATTTTACTCCAGCTAACTGCACTGCCATTATTTTAGATAATTGTATAAATAATATCATAGCAATTATTTTGAAGTTATTGTGTGCTTCCTGATCGTTACTTACACTTTTTTTGTAAATAATTTCACAATAATTATCTACATATTTTCCCCTCGCTCACCACAAGGAAGATCCTGCAGGACCCTTGGCGCTTACACTGTACATTGGGTTTAAAGTATAGGCTACCAATGATTAAAATGAAAATCAAATAATGTTTATTGAATTTATCTTCCATACTTCAGTTCAAATTTGCCTTTTGGCGACACTGACTCTTGTTTTCTAGTTAACGTACCTATATATTTCCATGAATGTTTAGAGAGTAGAGGAACGGTAAGGAAAACAATAAGAATAATGTATATGAATTGTTTATCAGTTGCTTTAATACGAGTTTCAATTTTATGATCAACACCAGATAACTTTTATAATTAAAAAGGACATTCTAGTACCAACAGAAGCAAGGCTTGATGACAAGTATGATAACTTTGCTATCAAGGTGTGAATAAAGGCAAGTAGTAATTCTGTGGTTCTATCTTCACTATAATGTAAACAAAAAGTAACAGTGTTGTGTTATTATATATTACGTAAAAAATTGTATATTCATCATGCAGTATACAGAATACTTATATTATTAGAAGATTATGATACATTGTATAGATCAGCGTGTGTATTAGAACTTTAATTTAAGACTGTATCTCCGAGTTCGCACTTGTCTGTATGCTTGCATTTCTGACGTAACCAAATATATCCATTTTCACTTCGAATCAATGGTTGATATTTTCACTCTTGAGGTTTTACTTCCAAAAAGAATGGGTCCTTGTCTTTGGGATAGATAATATACCAACAGCATTGTAGCTCAGGAATAAACTTAACTCCTATGAATATGGGCCCGGCAATCATGAAAAGAATTCACGATTCTACCGAGACGGCGTCCAAACACTGAGGACTGAAGTACCAGAACACGAGGTACAAACCATGAATGACACATAATTACGCGTCATTTGTGTACGTGCGACGACTACACAGCACAAGAAGAGTTGTGCGTTGATTGAACCACCACCCCTCTTGTCAGTAGGGACGTCATGTTAACAAAAAAATAATGACAAGAAACAAGGGGAAGAGAGGGCCCAGACACGAAGACATGCACAACAACAACACCAACAACAACAACAACAAGAAAAACGCAAGAGGGGAAGTGAAAACATAATTACCGAGGAAAGGAAAGAAGGAAATTATGTTGTAAGTGGCGCTGAAAATAGACGAAAACGGCCACTACAGAAATAATGAAATGAGCACGAGAAAAGAGGAGGAGGGAAGGAGGGCAGAAGTGGAGTTGAGGGGAGGGGAATAAGAGGGAAGGATTGGAGGAAGCAGAGAAGGAGAGGAAGGGAACGAGAGAGAAAAATTAATGTGATGAGATGAACAGAGCAACACGATAAATGAAGGAGAAGAAAAATGATAAGGGAAGAAGGCAAATGAAAAAAAAAGCACGAATGAAAAGAGATAAAATGTATGAGTAAAAAAAATTGGAAGAATGAAGGTGAAACAGAAAGAAATGGAGAGGAGACGTGCACAAGACGAGGGACAACGTATATTATAAGATAATTTAATAATGGTGTTAACAGGTATGTGGCTTACACCTGTAGGTTCCTGGTGTCACGGCAATATTAGGGTTGTCAGCAGGTTAAGAGAACTATAATCAATGTACGTATGTATTATATTGTACTTGGTCAAACTAGAGAGCTAATGATTTTTCCAAGGTATACCAGGAGACAGATTACCTACCTTGGTATACCGTACTCGTAGGAGATTTATAATATTGTACATTATTGATTGTATAAATTGCACTTCAGATAAGCCAAAAAATATAGTCGAGGTTAATATTTTCCGCTGGGAGAATGTTGGATGTGAAGGCCAGAATGAATGGCACCACAGTAATATTTTATTATCATACTTTGTTAACTAAGGAATTATTATACAGTAAATTTCTGGTATTTTGGTCCAACATTATCTTGGAGTTTTAATACTGTTAAAGCAAGCCAACGTATTTCTTGGTGCTTAAGTGTAACCTTCCCCTGGAGTGTTGTGACTAATGCAAAAGTAACAAATATCCTGAATACTCTAAAATCGTCCACCAGGGTCCAGTGAATAGTAGAAAAATTATGTAGAGGATGGTGAAGCTCCACTAAAAACAAATTAGGCAGAAAAGAGGGAAAGCAGAGTAATAGAGGAGAATATGAGTAAACCTAATTGTGAAATGAAATAACACAATAATACATTAAAGTATATACAGTTATGAAAATAGAGCAGAGGTATTTAAATGCATGTCAAGTTGAACACAAGGAGAATGAACGCAGCCTCGACCTTCTCCTCCAATTATACACTTAGAGTTCGATGCCTATTGAAAACATTAAAACAACTGACGTAGTATATTATTATTTCACTGACTTTTGTTGTGTGGTTGTTGATTCTGCGGTGATATACAGAGAACCTAAGGGAATGAGTATACCAATTTGCTGACATTCTGTACATTCTGCCGATATTTTACCTAGTTCATCCTCAGAGTGATGCGATTATATTATTCGCACTCAACTGAAGGATGAGTCAGTATCCCATCTTTGTCTATTAGGCTTGAAATATAAAACACACACACTTTTTCTGCCCCATTATCCATTTCTTGCAACCTGTGGAACTGATAAAGTTGTGAGAAAAAAAAACATACGTGTCAGCAGTATGTATATCAGTCTGTGTACGTGACAAAGTATGTATTATTATAATCATACATGTGGGTGTTTTTGCTTGACTAGGCGAGTGTGTGCGTGGGGGGGAGAGAGAGTTTACATGAAAGAACGAAAGTATTTGAGTAAGTGTGGACGTGCGTGGGTAATGCAGTTATGTGTATGGGTTTGTGCGTGTGCCTGTGTGTGCGTGAAGGAGTGAGGGTGTGTGCGTGTGCCTGTGTGTGCGTGAAGGAGTGAGGGAGTGTGCGTGTAGGAGTGAGGGTGTGTGTGTGTGCCTGTGTATGCGTGAAGGAGTGAGGGAGTGTGCGTGTGCGTGTGCCTGTGTGTGCGTGAAGGAGTGAGGGGATGTGCGTGTGCCTGTGTGTGCGTGAAGGAGTGAGGGAGTGAGTGTGCGTGTGCCTGTGTGTGCGTGTAGGAGTGAGGGTGTGTGCGTGTGCGTGAAGGAGTGAGGTGGTGTACGTGTGCCTGTGTGTGCGTGTAGGAGTGAGGGAGTGTGCGTGTGCCTGTGTGTGCGTGAAGGAGTGAGGGGGTGTGCGTGGGCGTCAGTTTAACAAGGGTTCCCCAGAGGGCCGAACAAACAAGCTCACTTACCTCGCAGTCCACACCCCCGTTCCTCCCTCCTTCCTTCCTTCCTTCCTTCCCCTTTACCACCCAATCCGTCCACGCCTTCACTTCTCTCCCCCACACCACACACTATGTTGACTTCCTCTATAATCATTAAAACCTGACATTACACTGTACTCCTCCCCCAGTCCCTTCCTCCTCCAGCAAGCAAGTTTCTCTCCGTCTCCCTCTTCCTTTTCCCGTTCTCTCTCCTCTCTCGATCGTCCTTCAGTCTGTAACCTCTTATTCCTTGATGATCCTCTCTCTCTTTTCCTCAATCATCTTTCCACTCCTCCTGCTCATTTTTCACTTCTATTTTACCCCAAATTTCATACCCTTCCCATCACTTCCTTTCTCTTCCAATTCCATTTCCTTACTTCCCTCAACCTTCACACTTCCTTCCCTTCCATTTCATTCCATTCTCTTTCTTCCCCCTCCTTCCCCCAACCTTCACACTTCCTTACCCTCCTCCTCCCGGACCTGTAGCCTTCCCTTCCCTTCCCTCCTGCTGCATCCCTCGTCCCTCTCCACGCCCCCCCCCTTCCCCTCCAGGATAACTGCAGGTCGAAGCGTTCCGTAATTACAGGGCGGCTGAGGGAAGGTTATTTTGGTCCTTCCCTTGTGGTTTTCTGAAGGTGTAGGTGGTTGAGGTCCTGGGCCACCCTCCTACACTTCTTTCAACCTATTTTCTCTTCCTCTTCATCGCTTTTTGTTCCTCTCTTCCTCGTTAATTCTATCTCAGCCTCTCCCTCAACTCTTTAAGGGGCGAATCATATCGGCTACGAACTGTATGCAATTGATTGCCCCAAATAATGTCATGAAAGGGATTATAAATATAGAAGCTGTTTTGTTGTTTGCCTTGAAGAAAATGTTATGTCCAATATCTAACTGTATCCAATATATAACTGTAATCCCTTCATCATACAAATACCTCTCCTTTCCTCCTTCCTTTCTGTCTTCCTTTTCCTTTTTTTCATCTTTCCACTCTGTGTCCGTATAATTCCATCACACTCCACTCTTCTCCACTTATTAAAAAAAAAATAAAGATTTCACCAAGTTTTTTTAAATGCATTGTCAAGCGTGCCTCATCACTTCACATCACTGTCTCTCCTCACCTCCTCTAAACTCTTCTCACTTCATGCAATTTCTTCCAACCTTTCTCCACTTCCCTCCTACTATCACTCCGTCTCCGTACAATCAATTCCATGTAACTGCTGTTCCTTAACACTGGCCCATTTCCTCAACCACTCTGTACTATTGCCAGAAGGGGCTCCGTTCTACCAGTGGATACTTTCAATTACTTTTAATCAATGGCATAAATATTTGAATCATATGAGTCGTGATACTATACACGTAATAGCCAGAGGTGTAGGCGACCGTATATGTTAGGCAAAGTACTGTATGTTGCACTTACTTGGTACAGGGGCTGTGTCTGTCTGTGTTGTTTCATTATTACGTTGTTACCACTAATACGGTGAAGGAAGGAAAATTTTAGGTTGAGTTTTTAAAATTTGGGTGTTCCTCCATTTCCTTTACTATCCTTGTCCTGGCACCTGTTTTTTATCCTCTAATTAACGTTCTCGCTTCTTCCACTTCCAAATTTGTTTTTCCTTTATTTGTCTCATTTATACTTTACACATCTCTAATTTCAAGTCCCATCAACTCAAATTTACTTCATTATTCCGTCCCTCCACTGTTCTGTTCCTCCACCTCCACGTCTCTCTTCTTTCTCTTCTTTCCATCTTTCTACATCCCCGTTTCCTGCGCCCCTTGCACTACCCCACAGCGTGAAGGCAAGGCAAGATTTAGGTTTATTTAAGTCACTTTAACTTGTACGATTTGCCTGGGAACGGAAAACTTGTGATTTCTCCAGATTGTGGCACGAAACAGATTACCATTTACCTATGCTAAGGAAGTTTGCCTTTAACATAGTCTGGAGGCATAAGTAGGCTTCGGTATATCGATGTAATATTATAGAGAGAGAGAGAAAGAGAGAAAGAGAGGGGGATATAAACCGAACAAGGTAGACAAAAAGACAAACAGACAAAAAAAAAAAAAAAAAACGGAGACAGAGAGAAAGGCAAGAATGACTTTCAAAAACGCACAACGTGAGAATGCAGGCGAAAGAGGCGACAAAGAGGACGTGTGATAAGCCCGGCCCAGTTTTCTTCGTCATCACTCCCAGCAACAAACCAAATAGCAGACGCCCTGACCTCTAATTTGGCTGTCTAGCGGGTTTATAACGTGACAGGCCCAGGCTTAGTTCATGGGATTGAGGGTGCGTGTTGGACGGGGGTGAGGAGTGGGGTGTGGGGAAGTGGTAGGAGGGGTGGCGTGGGGTAGTTGTGGTGGGGATAGATGGGTGGGGGAGGTGACATGCTGGAAGGAAGGGTGAGGTGGGGGAAGTGGAAGGAGGGGTGAGGTGGGGGAAGTGGAAGGAGGGGTGGCGTGGGGTAGTTGTGGTTGGGATAGATGGATGGGGAGGTGACAGGAAGGAAGGGGGGAGTGGTAGGAGGGTAGCGTGGGAGGTGGTGGTGGGGATAGATGGGTGGGGGAGGTGACAGGCAGGAAGGAAGGAAGGGTGAGGTGGGGTGGGGGAAGTGGAAGGAGGGGTGGCGTGGGGTAGTTGTGGTGGGGATAGATGGGTGGGGGAGGTGGCAGGAAGGAAGGGTTAGGTGTGGGGAAGTGGTAGGAGGGATGGCGTGGGGTGGTGGGGACAGGCAGGGTGGAGTGATGGTGGTGGTAGGAAGGGTTGGGTGGTGCTGGTGAGGTAAAAGGTGGGGGCGGTGGAGGTGGCAGGAGGGAGTAGTGTTGGTGCAGGTGGGGTGTGCATGGTGGTGCCTGGAAAAGGAGGGAAGTGGCAGGAGGAGTTGGGTGTATGAGGTGACAGGAGGAGGGGGTGGTGGTGGGGAGGGGTCTGAACAATCGAGTGGTGGTAGAGTGTGTGTGTGTGTGTTGGAGGGAAACAGTGGAGGTGGCGGCATGGGTTGCAGGAATCGGTAGCCATCCAATTCCCTCTTAACCCACTACTCTCATAAGGGGTCCATGTGTTGTTGATTAAATGAATTCTACTGATTCCTCCAAACTGTAACACGAAACTGACTATCACAAAATGCATGCTGTTTTGTGGCACAGAATGGAGGAATGATTAGCCCTCCAAACTACACACAACATAATTATTACACTCTTCACTCAACATCGTCTATTAAAATTCGCCACACCTTATTATGGAAGAAAAGTCAAATTCTCACTAACCTTAAATCCAAACCTCACCTTTAACTGAGTTCGTCCGATGGTGCAATACGAAAGGAAAGGGGGGAAGGGAGGGAGTAGAAGAGGGAGCAGGGGGGGGGGGTTACTGAACTATTGTCCTGTCCTCGGGTTTCGATACCCTTAACAAAGACTAAAGGATAAAAAATGTACACACGTACACACACACACACACACACACACACACACACACACACACACACACACACACACACACACACACACACACAGTTTCCATGCACACATATACACAGTTTCCACACGCACACACACACACAACACAAGCACGGACGTACTACACACACACACACACACACACACACACACACACACACACACACACACACGAAAGACTGGCTAGGTGGATGGCTAGTGGTGGAGAAACGTGAAAAGCCAATCAAGCTGAGTGGAGCGAGGTAACAATCTCTGTGCAATGTGTTCTTCGACTCACAAAAAAAAAAAAAAAAAAAAAATAAGAAAATAGATACATTGACTTACAAAAAAAAAAAAAAAAAAAATACAACCAAATAATATTGACTTCCCCAAGTATATCTGAGGATGTCACCCATTTCACGTCTCTTGTCCTCTCTTACTCCTCGTCTGTCAGTGTCTGTTTTTTGTTTTTCTGTATGTATGTCTGTCTGTTTTATTGACTGTTTCCGTCTCTCTCTCTCTCTGTCTCTTTGTCTCTCTCTCTCTCTCTCTCTCTCTCTCTCTCTCTCTCTCTCTCTCTCTCTCTCTCTCTCTCTCTCTCTCTCTCTCTCTCTCTCTCTCTCTCTCTCTCTCTCTCTCTCTCACCTTGCTGCCACCCTGTAAATCACGTCATGAACTTTGTGATTCCCCATGATAAAAGCTCTCCTTCATTCTCAAAAAGCAAACGGTACTGGAACATGCATACACACACACACAGGCAGCCAGTAAGGTAAAGTCCCACCCATCTCTCCTATTTCCTTTCCTGGTCACTCTTACTGTTCTCATTTCTTTTGGTTCCCTTTCCTTTGTACCTCTGTTCTTTATACTCTTGTTTTATGTAGTACTTACTGGTAACTAAACCCTCGATCCTTTCTTGGTAAAAAATACAGAAATATGCTAAATTCCTCCTTTGACTCTTTTCTCCCTTTCCAAGGTTCGCTTTCGACAATGATCATTTGCAATTTTTCCAAATTTTACTTTCCACTGAGCATCGGGAATATTTTTGTTTGTGCTGTGAACATCTTACGGGATATCACATTTTCAATATGCATAACGAATGAATTAACACAGATGAATACCTAACTCAAGTACAGTACAGTACAAGGACCCACAGTCAAAGAAAACCTGGCTTTTCCATTAACATGACGATTAAAAAAAACAAACCCATTTTCAAGAAGCAGAGTGAATCGAGTACTAATAATTTGGAACACAACCCGGTATCTAGAGCAGTCTTATCGACCATGACCCCACGGGTACTGCATCGTGGGAAGTTTAGCAACCTGGTTCCTTCGTCAACATTCCCGAGGCAACACTGCCTAAGTGAGACTAAAGGCAGGGGAAACCCAAACCCCACCATTAGGCTTTATTGTTGTCCCGGTACATCTTATCATTTAACTATGGGTTTTCTTTACTATTTTCAGTAAATTCACCATAATCCACAATTAGCTCATTTCTAGGGAACGGGCTATCTTTAGTCACTAAGCTTACTTGAACTTTCTTTCCCTCCAGAGAGGACTGCTTGAAGGCGTGGCTGCAGCTGCGGGAGACACCGCTGTTGGGATGCATCTGTCCGGACAGCAAAGATAAGAAGTGTGCCAGACTCTACTCACTGGTCAACGAGAACCCATGTGTTGGTGAGTCTCTCAAGGCCAGGCGCCACCGAGGCCACATTTTCTGTAAACGCAATACACAGTCTGGTGAAGTTTCAGGTTCAGTAGATATTACACACGCGAGTCAGTGAAGTCAAAGATTTAGTAGAAAATTAACCACTTGCACAAGGAGTGTCTTAAAAGTTTAGGCGAACATTACCAGTCCCGGTGAAGAAACTATGCTGGTTATTTCAGTCTCATTAAAAAATATCTAGCAATAGTTCGTAAAGTTAGAGTGTGTTCTACAGTCTATGGTATCACTAATTTAATGCAGTCCTTCCTTCTAGCCCGTTCGTCGATATCATCCCTTGTTCTACTTTTATTTTCCTCATATTAACAACCTCTTTTCCAGACATATGAACAGTAGATACCATGATCAGCAACTTTGGTAGAAGGGGGATGATTCTCTCTACAGTATATTATTGCTTCGTCCACGACCGAGTTCCATTGTGCACTATGGACCCAGAGAGGAAAATATACCAGCTTAGTATACCACAACAGCCGACATTATCCCCGACACAATAGCCTGGTTAGAAAAGACGAGGAAAAAGGGGTCGAGTTTTCTCCGGCATATCCAACAAGGGAGACGCCATGATATGAGCCGCCGGAACATAACCACCAACACACTTACCATTCCTCACTCTGGCTCGGATAGTAAATGTCCCTCTCAATTGGAGACCGATAAAGTTCGGGATGTCAAGTACTGTACATAAAAGTCACAAATAAACCGAAATTATTTGTCATAAAAAAAATTTTCACTGCTCTTTTTTTAACTAGACAGAGAATGAAACTTTGAGATTATTATTTACTTCTTTCCAGGCATATATTTCTAACACTCTTTAAGGGAAAAACAAAAAGAGTTTCTTTCTAAAATATTCAGTACTGTTTAACGCTTTGTGCCTGACAACAACAATGGTAAATAACAGATCACTTATCCAAGCTCGATCTACGTTCCCTGATATACAATAACTA
This sequence comes from Petrolisthes cinctipes, assembly GCA_033782935.1. Taxonomy (NCBI): domain Eukaryota; kingdom Metazoa; phylum Arthropoda; class Malacostraca; order Decapoda; family Porcellanidae; genus Petrolisthes; species Petrolisthes cinctipes. Next base: position 19,831 of record JAWQEG010006286.1, read on the forward strand.
GGATTCGATTTCTGTGCTTGCCTTGAGCCATGGGAGTTTGTCAGTTGTTGTGTTGTATTATACCCGAGGAAAAGACAAGAGGTCCTTTGGCAGCGTGTGAGTCCTGCGGTTGGCTTCCTGTACCTTGCAGGATCTGGGTACCCGGGTCGAGTGGCTGCCATGTCCCGTGTTGGGGCCTCCCTGGGGTCCCCTCTGACCCTCCTTGTGCCAGTGCCCACCGCTGCTGCCACACTCCTCATCATCTCTTCCCAAGCCGACCCTCTCTACCCCCTCTCCAACACCCACCACCACGCCCAGCACCTGCCGCCCCCCAGTACGTCACACACACACACACACACACACACACACACACACACACCTACACACACACACATTAATGCATACACAAACAAAACCCATCCTCTGCCACCACCCAACAAACTAGTAATGTAATCTCCACTGTGCCGTCTGTTTCACCACATCACTTCGTCATTGTTGTCCTGATGCGACTGGACCTTATGCAACTTACACCACGTGCCAGTTTGTAAAGATTTAAGTGCACTGCATATTGACATTGATTAATGGTACTAATCATAATACACAAACTTATATCTTTAAGAGTTACACATGTTTCTTTTTAAATACTTCCGTGTTTCATAGCGTACATTTTGCTTATGTTACTGCCGTACATTTAGATAATTACCTTTTATCAGTTTGATGAAAAAAAGGAAAAAAATGGATGAAAATATTAAATTCTTGCCTTAATAACCACCTTTGTCAAAAGGCATTAAAGATTAATTTAGAAAGAAAAAGTGTCTTGTTATATATTTCTCCAATTGTCGGGTGTAGCAGTATAGTTATTGAGATAGACATATGATAATTGAATATGATGAACACATTATTATAGAAATTTCTTTCTACAACGGTACCGGTACTGCTAACACAAAACTCCATACAGGTCATAATCAATATACTGTTGCGTATTAAAAAAAAAATAAACTCTTGGGCGTAATTTGACAACTTATCTGATAATTGGGTTGTGTGTGTGTGTCTATTTGTGTATGTGTATATCCATCTGTATGTAAACATTAATATGATTATGTGTGTGTGTGTGTGTGTGTGTGTGTGTGTGTGTGTGTGTGTAGCTCCAATATAATGACAATGACCATAACTACTTCAGTCTAGTTATGTGTAGCACCTTACTGCAGCAAGCAAAATATTAGCCATGACATGTCGTACGTGTGTGTGTGTATGTGTATATACGCATGTGTGTCCGAGTGTGCGTGAGTCGGCGAATGTACTCAGCAGCAAAAATAATAGCATCCATTTGTTTTTGCCAGACAGCTTCCCTTTATATTTCCTACCCTTGACGCCCAACGTGTAATAATAACCGGAGCCTCTTCATTCTTCCAACACACCGTGAGCTCGTTTGTTCCTTCCTGACCCTTGGGATGTAGATGAGTGATCGCCTTACCTGTGTGGCCTCATGATTCTGTGTGTGTGTGTGTGTGTGTGTGTGTGTGTGTGTGTGTGAGTGAGTGAGTGAGTGAGTGAGTGAGTGAGTGAGTGAGTGAGTGAGTGAGTGAGTGAGTGAGTGAGTGAGTGAGTGAGTGAGTGAGTGAGTGTGTGTGTGTGTGTGTGTGTGTGTGTGTGTGTGTGTGTGTGTGTGTGTGTGTGTGTGTGTGTGTGTGTGTGTGTGTGTGTGTGTGTGTGTGTGTGTGTGTGTGTGTGTGTGTGTGTGTGTGTGTGTGTGTGTGTGTGTGTGTGTGTGTGTGTGTGTGTGTGTGTGTGTGTGTGTGTGTGTGTGTGTGTGTGTGTGTGTGTGTGTGTGTGTGTGTGTGTGTGTGTGTGTGTGTGTGTGTGTGTGTGTGTGTGTGTGTGTGTGTGTGTGTGTGTGTGTGTGTGTGTGTGTGTGTGTGTGTGTGTGTGTGTGTGTGTGTGTGTGTGTGTGTGTGTGTGTGTGTGTGTTTTGAAGGTCCTTAATAGTAACACCCAAGTTCAACCATCGTATTTCAATCGATTTCCTCTAGCCCAGCTGAGGCAATTTTTCTTCACTATTATATCCAGCGACACATCATATTATGCAGTCATAACCTAACCTCAGATATCATAGCCTGGAAGGAGTGAGGTCTGTTAAGTGACGTATTCAGGATCACCATTAATTAACAACTATAGCCATCGCAACATAAACCAACTCCAGGTAACTTAACTAAACTCTATTATCAGTGAGTATCATATCATATAGCAGCTAAGTGAATTGTCACCCTCAGGAATCGACTTCTTAATTTTAGTCCTCTGAAGAATTTTGTAGCGTTAATTGATGTGTTTTTATTGTTTTACCGTTTTCAAATACTAAGAAGAGAATATTTCAAGAGGAATTAGTGTCATTGGAGTCTAAATACACTTATACGGTATAATTTTGTATCACATGGTGTAATAGGTTAGCAACTATGGCCCAACCTTGGAAGCACCTCGTTCCCATAGGATTAAATCTATAATAAACGAGGCTCTAACACAGAAGCTCTTTTACATGCAGCCCCATATACCCAACACTGGACTTCACAAAAATATGTTGCTTCTTACCACAACTGAGTGATTTCCTGGCTGTTTCTCCTTTCCCCGTGGAGTTATCAATTTCTACTCGCACAAATGACGGTAAAGCTACTGCAGTGATCGTGATAATGCAGACTAAAGTGCTCTCGTGATGTATACAGAATATTTAAGAATATTTTGTGGATTTTAGAGAATGAGGAAAACATAAGAATTCTCCTGAATAAGAAAGTCGTCAAGCAAGTTCGCAGGATACGTTTTAAGATAATTATTATCCAGTTATCGCTCAACCAGTCAACAATGTAATCACAACGAACCACAGTATCAAGCTACCCACATTTATCACAATCATTATCTGCAATATTTTCTGAAGGGGATAGTATGCCTTTGGTACATATTGTGCCTTAATTCCTCCTAAGTGTGCCAGGAAACATATCCAGATGGAAAAATATAAAGGTGTCATGTTGCTTGGAACAATTAGGAGGAATCATTTGCTCCAGATTTACCAACAGTATATTATCCCTTTATAAGAACGTTGCTTGGCAAATAAAAATTCAGGTTGACTTCAGCGATATCTACGTATCTTTCTAACAGTTTTCAAGTCAGTCAAAAGGCAATACCGTTTCAAACTTTACACACTTTTCGCAATCATATCACTACAATTATTTTGTAATTCCATGAAATTTCGTAATGACTTTCAAAAAATTAGGCTCGAACTATTCCGTGCCAAGACAAGACGCAGTGCAGCACTGGTAAAAGTAATTACTGACTGCAGCATGATATCTGGAGGTAATTTAGCTCGAAAACTGGTGATTGTGGACGGCTGATGTGGATGAATGACCACGCTTACAGTCTTGTCACTCAGTCCATCATGTAAATGGGACTACAACATTTTCCCACCCAATATGCTCCTACCTTCTCTTTTTTATTTTTATTTTTTTTTGTTCACCAATTGCAATTACTTGTAAGATGCAATAGACCATCAGTGATATTTTACAGCAGAATGCTTTTTATTTTTCAAACAGACTTGCAAACTTTACTATCTCAACTCAATTTCCATATCACGTAATGATTATGTATGTACCGAAATTTTTTGTTGTTGTATACTGCATTATTATTCGACTAAATGTAAAGGAGACAATACCGCGTACGTTCTACAGTATACTATATTATTTTACACAAACACACACACACACACACACACACACACAGTCGGACGTAAAAGTAATACAAAACCTAAAAACTTCCAACACATATTTCTCTGTTTGGTGGCACAAGACAGAATCCACTCAAATCCCAACATCTCTCTCACCAAGACCCTCTCTCAAGTCTTCATAAACCAGGAGAAGGTATAATAAACTTTCCTCTTCTCTGAATCTTGTCAGCTGGTATATAAAAACATAATTTTTTTGCACTTGATACGGACTTGCTCAGATTGATATACAAGTGATTTGTTTATTTTTATCGGAGCAATATAAAGCATACTTTAGAAACTCTCTGTTATTTGTATTATATCTCAGAAGAAGAGCTGAGTTTTATACGTACTCTGCGTTTAGACACACGAAAGGAATATAGACATATTCCATCCAAATAACCTCACCTACATACTGTATTATCCCCTCAAGAAGAACACACTTAGCAGAACAAACATTAACAAAATATACCAACATAATACCTCCTAGCATGGACCTCCTTCCCATCCTTTATGCAGCACACGATCCAACATCTAATCAACAGCACTGGTCCTCTCAGCACTGAACTACCCTTGCACCTCACCTCTCACATCCCTCTCTCTCGGCACAATTGCTATCCTATCGGCACCTCGCAGCACATACTCAGCACCTACAGTATAGCACCTGATCAGCACCATGCAGCACCACTTCCTTAAGGCACCTCGTCCCCTCAGCATCATCACCACCACTTTCCTTGCGACCATTATTTTGTTCTATAAGCACCATTTATCAAAGCAGCACCAGCACCCTATCAGCACCACCACCACCACTTCGATGTTACTGTATATTCTTCGTCCCAGCACCACCACCATCTAACGTGAACTCAACAGCACACATTATCTATCAGCAACTGTACACTGCTTTCGCCTGGCAGAGCACTAGTGGCCGTGTGGATTCTACTGTTGTTGTTGTTGATGCTGCTGCTGTTGTTGTTGTTGTTATTGTTGCTTGTACATCTTTTTCTCCAAGTTGTGTTCATTAGACTGTCTTATCCTGAAGGCCAAGGGGAGCGTTCCGGTGTGGATCCTCAGAAGTTTGTTGAGGATTCCAATGGTTAAATTATTATATGGTTTCTCCGTTTACATGTTTTCATACGTTTCTTTATTTATGTATTTTTTCTTTTTTTTTGGAGGGGGGGGGGATGATTTCGTGTACTTTGTTTCCAGTTTTAGGAGATAATAATTTTTGAACGTGCTCGACTTTGTTGCTATTTGTTTTCATTAGATATTCGTTGTATATTCTATTGTGTTATTCGTTTTCAGGGGTGACGTGAGGGTAAACGCAATCAATTTTTACTAATACTTATATTCTTTCTTATTTTTCAGCAATAATGGCCATAACGGATGTAATTTTTTCCAGGAATTGAAAAGTAGTGTGGTCATAGTGTTATTGCCAAACCTGTAAAGGGGTATTGTTATAAGTGGGGTCATCTTTTTCTGTAGTCATTTATATTCTTAATTAAGGTTTGGTGTGATGTGGTGTGGTGTAGTGTAGTGTAGGGTGGTGTAGTGTAGTGTAGTGTAGTGTAATGTAGTGTGGTGTGGTGAAGAATAGTGTAGTGTAGTGTAGTGTGTAGTGTAGAGTGGAGTGGTGTGGTGTGGTGTGGTGTATTGAGGTGTGGTGTAGTTTAGTGTGGTATGGTGTGGTGTGGTGTAGGGTAGTGTAGTGTACTGCGGTGTGGTGTGATGTAAGGTAGTGTGGTGTAGTGTGGTATGGTATGGTGTGGTGTGGTGTGGTGTAGTGAGACCTTGGGGGGGGGAAAATCAACCGCTGATGATGAGTTCTCAATAACATTCTGACCCCATGAATACCCAGCTAGAAAGTTGAGCCACATTTCAGCCACTTTGCGTGTAAATCACTCCCCGGGTGTTTAAAATTCTGTTTGACTCGGGCCATCATTCATGAGGCAGTGGGCCATAAAGAGGTAAAGTTCCTTGCTGTAAAATTTCCCAACCAAGGGGAGACCATTCACCTTCCTACAACATTCAGCCCTTGTTTGTATCTTGACGCCTCGATCGTAACCAATAGCTCCTGCCCATATACACAGGAATTGTCAGCACATATTAAGGTTATTGAATGATATGTATAAAGGTGAGTTCTAATGGAGGTTTGTGCTGAATGTCTCTCATAAGATGCAGTGTGTGTTGTGGCTTGTATCGGCCCGCCTGGTGGCCAGATATATCAGCTACGGGGAATTACTTACAAATGGAACTAATGAACTTTGTACATTGTAAGAAAATAATTTATGTTATTTTGTTAAGTTGTTGTTGTTGTTGAAGTTCCTCAAGCTGTCTGACTGAGCAGCCCCCATTTTCTTAAGGGGGAAATTTTGTGTTGGTAAATCTGGAGCAACTTAATCCTCCAAACTATTCCAAGCAACTGAACACCATTATTTTTGCTCTTCTTGTCCTGTTTCTTGGCATACTTTGGAGGAATCAAGTCACTCCAAAGTAACAAAAGCGAAGTACCCCTTAAGTAGATATATACTGCTTGTGTTGAAATTTCCTTGTGGGATGAAAAATTCTAAATGCACTAGCGGATGGGGCTTGTGCATTATTTGTACGTATGGCAGGTAGGTTGCCATGACATTATTCTATTTTTTTTCTGGGGATATTGACAGCCTAGCAATTTGCTATGCACAGGAATATTTCAGAATGATGAAAACGAACACACCAACCACTTCACATGACTCATAAAAATAAACGGATTGTTATGCGGTGTCAGTAATCATTCAGTACCCATTAACTCACAAGCAGAAAAACATTCACTGCATCCCATTTTATAGAGTTCACAGCAATACAGATTTTACTCCATGTTTCACAAGGGAGTTATATATAAGTAGATGAATATAGAAAATAAATTTCATCTCTTCTAATGTACAGAACAGCTCTGATTACTACAAAATATTAAGCTGACACACCACCGTCCTTTGTCCCTTGTGGTAGACAGCACCATCTAACATCACAGTAGACTGACTCTGTGCCACAAGTAGTTCCAATGTCTTAGGCTTTTCGTAACTTTCACAATCAGTAAGCAACTAGAATTTTACAAAATTTACACAACAAGCAGCAGAGTATAATTCTATCCTGCACACACTTACCAGAATAGCAGAAACTACATAAATTATATAAATAATATACAGTTATTGTTTGTAAAATATATAATAAAGTACACAAAAGCAAGAGTAAAGTGGCAACATAATGCAGATAAACTAGTAAACATTTAGAGGAAATCACACAAAAGGTAATAATGAGATGTGATGGAAAAGGAAATAATTGGTGGAATGGAATATGAAAGGACAGGAAAGAAAAGAAAGAAAACATAAATGAATAGAATGAACTATATAAAGGAATGGAATGCAATTGATGAAAAGGGAAGGGAGGATAAAGGAAGGCCAGGGACAGAGAGTACAATGAGGGAAATGTTTGAGACGAGCTGAGATGAGATAAGAGTAGATGGGGTCGAACTGGGAAGAAAGAAGAATAACTGAGAACCTGATAATAAGGAATATATTTTAATGGGGAGTAATGGTCGGGCGGGAAGGGAGGAATGAAGAGAACAACAGGATGGAATAGAGTGAAAATAGTAAAAGGATTGAAAGGGGGGAAGGGAGGAGAGGAGAGAACAACGGAATGGAATAGACTGAGAATAGGAAAGGATTGAAAGGGGGGAAGGGAGGAGATAACAACGGAATGGAATAGAGTGAAACTAGGAGAGGATAGAAAGAGACTTGCTGGTCGGAGCATGAGGGGAGCATGACACACTGGGAGCACAGTACTGCTTCTTGCACTGTTGATTCACTCACTCTCTATTTCTGTCTCCAGCCTTACTGTAAATAGCTTTTCGTATCACTGTAGCAGTAGACGTTTTGTTGTGCATAATCATCACTGTGGTGTGAAGAACAAGAGCACTTTTGAAATGTGTAAACAACTTTGATACGTAATCACATGAACTAAGTTTCCTTTGTACTATATATAAAAAAAATAGTATTATATAAATCTTATGCAGTGTGTGTGAAATTATTAATGTAGTGTACCTTTCTGATAGGTTCATTTACGATACTTTGTGGCCAATTTGTGCCAAAATTGTCTCTGTTTTTCAAGGTCTACATCTCAAATGCCAACGAGGCTATATATTCTTCCTTATTCTCTCAAAACAATTACTACAGTTTGGGAATCATGTGCATGGCTACCAACTGGACGCTTTTATTATAGTCGTTGTTATGACTTTCCAGATTTAGTCAGAACTGCTTTGAGTACAATATTAAACATGTCAGAAATAGATTGCTAAAACATATACCGGTAGCCTACTTCATTTCCCATAAATGCTCTTTAAGACATCGGATGTTTACACTAACAACCGTATAATAACAACTAAAATGGCCTTAATGCTGATACGGTGTATGTGTGTTGTCCCTCCTCTCCTCCCTGCGCGGCTCATCTACAGTCTCGGACCATAACGTCTCCCTGCAGCAGCTCAAGTATGTGTCGGGCACCTGCCAAGCCGCCTTCCAGGACTGTCTCTCGGACCCTGGATGTCGCAGGTCAGTCACTCCAATAATTATATGATTTTCTTTGAGTATATGCTGTTTTATTTAAAGTCATAAGGAGAAAAGTATATTATACGTCAGAAAGGAATGAAAGTCGGCAGAATCTCCGGTTTCAGTTTATCCTCTAAAGGTTGTGAGCTGCATGAGTGTCCTGTACCATGTTCTATATCCTGCGGGTTATGACATTTTGTGAACACTCTACTAAACATCTGACGAACATACAGTAGACGTATTTTCCTTATGGTCCAATCCTGTCAACAGCCACCTCGAGTTACTAAGGGGTCATTGTGAACCTTCCTACTGCCACAAGGATGCCTGCAGAAGCTCCATTCAAGACATCTACAAATATCTGCTGGAGACTAGCTACGAGTTGGCTCTCAAGATTGCTCTGTGTGTCTGTAGGTCAGTGCAGACTGAAACAACTCTTACTGAAATTACACTATAATCATAAAGGCAGGGTATGGTATATACAGAATATAATCAAAGGGGAAACGTAATACATATATTTAAAGAATATATCGGGTTCTTAGTAAAACAATATAGTACTTATGTACTGCAGAATGTACGAAGTATCAAACTTGTATCAAACTTCCTGAGTTAGAGAGGTCACAAATAATTTCCACATCATTCATCACAGCTGTAACAGTTAATGACCTAAGAATCACAAATAACTGTAAGATGGGAAAATCGTAGAAGTGAGAGTACAAGGTGGCAGGTGATTGATGCTTGGTGGTGTGGTGGTCTTACAGGAACAACGGTGACCACAGCATGGAAGAGTGTGTGAGGATACAGCGACAACTCCACCCGCCCTGTGCAGAAATGAGCGAAACCGACT
>JAWQEG010006287.1:0-20087 GCA_033782935.1 Petrolisthes cinctipes
CTTGATAATGCTAATAATTATGATCTGATAGTTACATTCTGAACCAGTTTAATAATAATAATAATAATAATAATAATAATAGTAAGTTTAGTCCATGAGGTTTGTGCAGTTACTCAAGATCAAGTGTCTCGTCTTTATGGCATGAAAGTTGAGATTTTAGAGTGAATCTTATTAACCAATATTGCAAGAACTGACATTAATTGGAGTTTTGCATTTTTTTTTTTCGACTGGCGTGTGTGTGTGTGTGTGTGTGTGAGAGAGAGAGAGAGAGAGAGAGAGAGAGTTGTGTTGTGTGTGTGTGAGAGAGAGAGAGAGAGAGAGAGAGAGAGAGAGAGAGAGAGAGAGAGAGAGAGAGAGAGTTGTGCTGTGGTGTGTGTGTGTGTGTGTGTGTGTGTGTGTGTGTGTGTGTGTGTGTGTGAGAGAGTGTTGTGTTGTGTGTGTGTGTGTGTGTGTGTGTGTGTGTGTGTGTGTGTGTGTGTGTGTGTGTGTGATAACCCCCCTCCCTCCCTCCCTCCCTCAGGTAAGGTATGCGAGGAATGACACTGGAGATTATTATGGTAGAGAAGGAAACACAGGCGTCATCCCACTGGCCCACATAGGAATGGTCTTATCACGAAGGAGGGCAGGGGGGCTACACACACATACATACACAACACAACACAAACTCACTCACAAACACACACATACACACACACACATAACACAATACAACACAAACTCACACACACACACACACACACACACACACACACACACACACACACACACACACACACACACACACACAACAAAACACAACGCTAACTCACTCTTCCACACACACAACACAACACAGACTCTCTCTCTTTCTCACACACACACACACACACACACACACACACACACACAACCACAACACTAACTCACTCTTTCACACACACATACACATTCTCATATATTCCTTTTTTTTTATTTTTTTTTTAAGTCGGATGATTGGAGTACCAGAGTGGAGTAGAATCAAGGGTTGGTATTCATAAGGATCTTTGGAGAATCTGTGTCCAGTCTATTAAAGGGCCCACAATCATGATGTAGTCTGAAAATTGGAGGTTAGTGAGTCCTTCAAACATGGCCACGGAACACCCAACTATATGGAAGGAGCTTGTTTCGTGGCATAGTTAGGAGGAATCAGAAGCCACCAAGTCTCGTACACGATCACAGAGTCCTTAAGGGAGAAGAGGATTTTTTTTTTTTTTTAGAGGGATGTGAGGGTTTCAAAGTGGGGTTAATGTCGAGAAATAATTCTTTTAAGTTAAATGAGCATAATTTTTAATGTTGCTTATTACCGCAAGTGACTGACAGACAGACACAGACAGACAGTTCCACTCAGTCTCTTTCTCTGTCATTGTGTGTGTGTGAGAGAGAGAGAGAGAGAGAGAGAGAGAGAGAGAGAGAGAGGAGAGAGAGAGAGGAGAGTGAGTTTGTGTTGTGTTATGTGTGTGTGAGAGAGAGAGAGAGAGAGTGAGTGATTTAGTGTTGTGTTGTGTATGTGAGAGAGAGAGACAGAGAGAGTTTGTGTTGTGTTGTGCTTGCTTGCGCGCGCGCGTGTGTAATATAAAGAAATGACCTCCTTTGCATATATCCCGGTAATTATATAAAACAGAGTCACGTGCCAACAATAACAAGAAACCCCCCGCATTACACTTGTCGGATAATTTAAGTTTTTATCAAGTTTATTTCAATTGTGTTGGTAAATGATATTCTTATCTTGGGTGTAAATGGTTCACTTATACTATACTTGACTATTTTAATGGGATAATAATGTAGGTGTTTCTGGAGGAATTTGGAGCATTCGATTCCTCCAAAGTTTACTGTGAGATATATTGGTTGTTGTTATTGTGGTTGGTTGGAGATGATAATGTCTTGTTTTTTTTTTCTCATATTTTTTTTGAGGAATCATAAGCCCCCAATGTGACGATGATATGACTTTATTAACTTAGAATATGACAAACAGATAGATAGATAGCTAGATCGGCAAATACTCTCTCTCACACACACACACACACACACACACACAACACACACACACACACACACACACACACACACACACACACACACAGATCGGCAGATAGATAGACAGACATACGGACCGACAAACGCAAACACACACACACACACACACACACACACACAGATCGGCAGATAGATACACACACACACACACACACACACACCACACACACACACCACACACACACACACACACAGCCTAAGTATAACCAACTATCTTTCTAACCGACCAACCAACAAAATATCAAACAGTTCAATTATTCAACCAACCAATCACCTTATTTCATCGCAATATATATATAAACCACATAATATAGACTATTTTTTTTCCTTTACGTGTGTGTGTGTGTGTGTGTGTGTGTGTGTGTGTGTGTGTGTGTGTGTGTGTGTGTGTCGGCTTTACCTTCGTTCTTCGGCTTCTTGTCAAACTTAATGAATGCCTATGGTATGGTAACTATTATTTTTTCTTAGATATGGTTTTGTTTATTATTATTATATTATTAGTAGTAGTAATAGTTATAGTTATAGTTGTCGTTGTAGTAGTAGTAGTAGTAGTAGTAGTAGTAGTAGTAGTAGTAGTAGTGCTAGTACTATATTATTATTACTGTTATTTCTACTACTACTACTACTATATTATTATTACTGTTATTTCTACTACTACTACTACTGCTACTACTACTACTACTAACTACTACTACTACTACTACTACTACAACTACTACTACTACCTACTACTACTACTACTACTACTACTACTACTACTATTATTTTTATTACTAATGTCGCCAGTATCATAATCAAAGGGAGGGAAAGGAAGGTAGAGAGGGGGGGGAGGGGGGAGGGGTAAGGGGAGGATAAGGGGGGTAAGGGGGGGGGGAGGAAAATCAGAGGTGAGAGGGAAGTGCGAGGGATTAGAGGGAGTGAGACGAGAGAGAAAACAATACAAACACCATTAATCCCATCCCAGAACAGTACTCCCTCCCTCCCTCCCACTACCTCTCCCCCCAACTACCCCCCACTACCCCTCCCCCCCACTGCCACTCCCTCCCACTACCCCTCCCCCCACTACCACTCCAACTACCCCTCCCACTACCCCTCCCCCCCACTGCCCCTCCCCCCCACTGCCACAACCCCCCCACTGCCACAACCCCCCACTACCCCACCCTCCCCCACTACCCCCAACCTCTCCCACTACCCCACCCTCCCCCACTACCCCTCCCCCCCCCACTACCTCTCCCCCAACTACCCTTCCCCCAACTACCCACTACCTCTCCCCCAACTACCCTTCCCCCAACTACCCACTACCTCTCCCCCCCTCCACTACGCCCTCTCCCCACCCCACAAGGTAAGCAGATCACAGGTACCCGAGGGAAATCTCAACTACAGTACCACTCAAAAATATATATCTTTCTTAAGCACACGAGGGAAATTCATACCCACTTACAGTACCATTCAAAAGTATACTATTGTTCTTTCTCGTCTAAATTTTTGGTACTCTCGATTTTTTTTTTTTTTTTTTATATGTTTGCTCAAAAGTTATATAGATCTTGTGTATATAATATTCTTTGATAATTTTGTGTATGGATTTGTTAAGCTATATGTACTGGAGGTGTATTTTTAAACCCTATTATTTTTTTTTTTTATCATTTAGAAACAAACACATTTAGAAAGATTATTATTATTGTTGGCTGAGTATCCTTTCATGTGTTTATTGTTTCATCTATGCATATGTTTGTTTACCCTGCTGTATAATTATTATCTATGTCTATCTATCTCTGTCTATCTGTATTTGTGTCTGTTTGTCTGTATCTATATCTATCTGTCTCTGTCTATCTATATCTATTTCTGTCTGTCTGTATCTATCTATCTCTACCTGTGCCTGTTTATCTATCCATCTGTCTCTGTCTATCTATATCTATGTCTGTCTGTCTATCTATCTATCTAGCTATCTCTGTCTATCTATATCTATGTCTGTCTGTCTATCTATCTATCTAGCTATCTCCGTTTATCTATCTATCTGTATCTATCTGCAATATGTTCGTCAGTGTCTTTCTGTCCTTCTCTTTCCCTATTTCGGCACGTCACGTTAAACCTCTCAAAGAGTTGTAACAAAGGAAACACACACACACACACACACACACACACACACACACACACACACACACACAGCACATACACATACACATACACATACACATACACATAATGTACACCTAGCAACCAATCAACCAACCAACCAACCTACCACACATACCAACCTACCGATTACCACCCATTCCTTCACTCCCCTTTCCCCCTCTCTCCACCAACACCCCTTCCTTCACTCCCCCTTCCTCCACCATCACCCCTTCCTTCATTCACCTTTCCCCTTCCCCACCATCACCCCATCCCTCTACCACCACTACCAATACCCCTACCTTCACTCCCCCTCCCTTCACTCCCCCTCTCTCACCAACACCCCTTCCTTCACTCCCCCTCCCTACACCATCACCCCTTCCTTCATTCCCCCTCCCACCACCAACACCCCTCCCTTCACTCCCCCTCCCTCCACCATCACCCCTTCCTTCACTCCCCCTCCCTTTTCCCACCACCACCATCTTCACTCCCCCTACCTCCACCAACACCCCTTCCTTCATTCCCCCTACCACCACCATCCATTCCCCCTCCCACCACCACCACCACCACCCTTCCCCCCTCTCCCACCACCACCACCATCCATCCCATTCCCCCCCAACAACATTCTCCCCGCCCAATATTTCAGCCCCCTCGCCCCCACCTCATAACTCTCTCTCGTTGGGGCTCGACTCGTTCGGCCCCACTGTTACCATTCAGCGTCTTGCATTGCTTCCCGTTGCATTTGGGTCGTTTATTAATGCATTGGAATTGGCAACAGTGACCCTATAATATTTAATGCCTGGAAATGAACGTCTGGCAACACTGCATTTTTCCCGCCAAATTTTGCTTGCAAGGGACGTCTATATATTGTTTGTTTACATGTGGTTGTTGGTCCCCAGTTGAAAAGCCGCGAAGTTGGCGACCACTCCCTCTGCCCCATAACTCATCTCTCTCTCACACAAGCCTCCCTCCCTTTTCACCGCCCGGACATGAGTATTTTCCTTTCGCACTCTGGAATTGCCACCTCACTATAAGGATACATGGATCCAGTAAATAAAACGAACTCATGACACAACGACCATCAGGGAAAGACGCTCACTTGTACCAAAAGAAAAGATGTTTGTTTATTCCCTTATATTTCTGACTTGTACTAAAAGAAAAGGAGTTTGTTTATTTCACTATATTCTGACTTGTACTAAAAGAAAAGGTGTTTGTATATTTCACTATATTTCTGACTTGTACTAAAAGAAAAGGAGTTTGTATATTTCACTATATTTCTGACTTGTACTAAAAGAAAAGGAGTTTGTATATTTCACTATATTTCTGACTTGTACCAACAGAAAAGGTGTTTGTTTATTCAATATATTTCTGACTTGTACCTTCAGAAATGTGTACTATCCTATCCCCCCTAAGGCTTTAAGGGGGAAGTTCTGTGTTGTAAATCTGGAGCAACCAAATCCTCCAAACTATTCCAAGCAACAGTAAACACCATTATTTTTTTAACTTGGGTCTGTTTTCTGGCATACTTTAGAGGAATCAAGGCACTCCAATGTACCAAAAAGAATTACTACCTTAAGCTGGTGTGGTGTGGCAATGTGGAGGTGTGGTAAATAAAGTGTGGCTCCTCGGCCCGGCACACTCACTCAATTAGTTCTCGTCACCCACTTGACTCCGATAAAAGGCGAGTTTAACGGGTTGATAACGAGTGATAACGAGTTGTATTATTCGCTGCTCACAATGAGGCAGACACGTGAGGCTAAAAAAACACTCATCATCTTCATCATCATCATCATTATCATTGTGGGTAAGGGTAGGGTTAGGGGAGGGTAGGTTAGGTTAGGGAAGGGTAAGTAGGTAAGGGTAGGGTAGGTTAGGGTGAAGGGTATGTTAGGATATAGGGAAGGGAAGGGTAGGTTAGGGTAGTAAAGGGTAGTTAAGGTTATGAAGGGTAGGGTAGTGAAGGGTTGTGAAGGGTAAGGGTAGGTTAGGGTAGGATAGTGTCAGGAATAGATAGACCTATAGTAGCATTAAGGGTAGGGTAAGGAAAGGGTAAAGG
This sequence comes from Petrolisthes cinctipes, assembly GCA_033782935.1. Taxonomy (NCBI): domain Eukaryota; kingdom Metazoa; phylum Arthropoda; class Malacostraca; order Decapoda; family Porcellanidae; genus Petrolisthes; species Petrolisthes cinctipes. The sequence continues at coordinate 6,221 of JAWQEG010006287.1, forward strand.
GTAGGCAAGGTAAGGGTGGCAGGGTTGGAATAAGGGAAGAAAGAGTGCGTGTGTCTGTGTGTATATGTATGTGTGTGTGTGTGTGTGTGTATATATGTATGTATGTGTATGTGTGTGTGTGTGTGTGTGTGTGTGTGTGTGTTATGTGATGTGACGTGGCGTGACAGGAGTGAGTGTGTCAGGGTATTGTTACTAGGTGAAGGTGTGTGACGTGGTGTTTTGAGCCTCTGTGATTAGTAAAGGGGGGTGGGGGGTGGGGGGGTGGGGGGTGGGGTGTTGGGGAATGGGGGGTGGTGGGGTTGGAGAAGGGGTAGGGTGGGGGTTGTTGAGGTGGGAGTGAGTGGGGTTTGATTAATATTGATTGGGATGTGTACAGTATGTGTGAGAGAGAGAGAGAGAGAGAGAGAGAGAGAGAGAGAGAGAGAGAGAGAGAGAGAGAGAACATGAGGAATGGGCGTCGGGACCGTGATGAGGGTGGAAGTGGTGGGTGCAGGTGGTAGATGAAGGGAAAGTGGGTGGTGTAAGTGGTAGGTGGTGCGGCGTGTGATGTAGGATGACTGAGTAGGTGGGTGTTAGTGGGGAGGTGATGGATGTAGTGGGTAGGTAGGTGGGTGGGTAGGTGGGTGTGTGTGTGGATGAATGTGTTTGTTAGGTGGTAGGTCGGTGGGTAGTGGTAGTAAATGTATATATAGGTGGTAAATTATTAGTGGGTGTAAGTGGTGTTAAGTGCATGGATGGGGTGTATAATAGTGGGTGCACTGTACGTGGTTATTTAGTGGGTGTGTACGTGGGTAGGTAGGTAGGTGGGTAATGTTTCTTCTGTTGCTGTTTTTTTTTTTTTTACTGTTCTTTTCTCTATCCTGTATCCAACACACACACACACACACACACACACACACACACACACACACACACACACACACACACACACACACACACCGTCATCCCTGAGTTGTATTACCTCGACAGACAGACAGACAGACAGACAGGTAGACAGACAGACAGACACAAGGCTTCTGTAGTAAACAATATGTGACGTCACTCTCTCAGACGTGTGTACAAAGAGGAGTGTGTGTAGGGGAGAGGAAAGGAGGGGAAGAGGGAGAGGAAAGGAGGAGAGGAAAGGAGGGGAAGAGGGAGAGGAAAGGAGGAGAAGAGGGAGTGTAGGGGAGAGGAAAGGAGGAGAAGAGATAGTGTAGGGGAGAGGAAAGGAGGGGAAGAGGGAGTGTAGGGGAGAGGAAAGGAGGGGAAGAGGGAGTGTAGGGGAGAGGAAAGGAGGGGAAGAGGGAGTGTAGGGGAGAGGAAAGGAGGGGAAGAGGGAGTGTAGGGGAGAGGAAAGGAGGGGAAGAGGGAGTGTAGGGGAGAGGAAAGGAGGGGAAAGGAAAGTAGGAATAAAGGAAGGGAGAAAGTGTGTGGAAGGGAGAAATAGGGAAAGGGAGGAAGGAAAATAGGAAAAGAGGAAGGGAGAATGTGTGTAGAAGGGAGAAATAGGAGTTGAGGAAGGGAGGAAGGAAGTGAGAAAGAGGGGTTGAGGAAGGGAAGAAGGAAGGGAGAAAGGAAAGTAGGAATAAAGGAAGGGAGAATGTATGTGGAAGGGAGAAATAGGAAAAGGGAGGAAGGAGTAGGAAGGGAGAATAAGTGTTAAAAGTAGGAATGGTGATGGAAGGGAGGGAGGGAGGGAGGGTAGTTTGGAGATTGGAGGAGAGGAATGGGGAGGAGATGGGGAAGGGGGGGGGGGTTAAGGGGTACATGGGTGGGTTAAGGAGGAATGTATGGAGGCGGTACTATGGGTGTTAGGTCACAGCAGTCATTGGAAACTCTTCACATGACCTAATCTTTAAGGGACTGACTAACCTGACTACTTACAACCACAACCAACACGAAAAATACAGTAATAATAATAATAATAATAATAATAATAATAATAATAATAATAATAATAATAATGAAAATGATAATAATAAAGATAATAATAATAATAATAAAAATGATAATAATATTAATATAAATAGTAATAGAAATATAATAATAACAATAATAATAATAATGATAATAATAATAATAATAATATAATAATAATACGAAGCTATGATAATAGTGATGATGATAGTGACCGTAAGAATAAATAAAGGATAATGAAGAAAATTGTAATAAAAAGGCAGCTATGATAATGATAAATAATAATGATAACAGCCAACCAGCCACAGCAAAATGAACACTACCCCAACACCTGATAAATAAATAAATAAATATTAGACAAAACCCAAACAGAGAGAGAGAGAGATAAAATAACAGGTGATTCTTCCCATCCATCCACCGACACTGTAAGCTACCGTTGTCTGTCTGTCTGTTTTTCTGTTTGTCTGTCTGTCTATGTTTATCTGTCTGTTTGTTTGTCTGTCTGTCTCAGTTTATCTATCTGTCTGTCTGTCTGTTTGTCTGTTTTTCTGTCTGTCTGTCTATGTCTATTTGTCTGTCTGTCTGTCTGTTTATCACTGTCTGTCTGTCTGTCTATGTCTATTTGTCTGTCTGTCTGTCTCTGTTTATCACTGTCTGTTTGTCTGTCTGTCTGGATGTGTGTCTGTCGGTTTGTTTGTTAATCCGAGGGGGGTGGGTGGAAGACACGGGGGTAGTAAACAAAACACTTCACTGTCCCTTCTTCACACACCGGATTACAGCTTTGGCAGTTCGGGGTGTGCGTGTGTGTGTAACCTGTACCGGTATTATAATTTTTTTCGTTTGTGAGAGAGAGAGAGAGAGAGAGAGAGAGAGAGAGAGAGAGAGAGAGAGAGAGAGAGTGAGTTAGTGTTGTGTATGAGAGAGAGAGAGAATGAGTTTTTTTTTATAGTGTTGTGTATGAGAGAGAGAGAGAGAGAGAGAGAGAGAGAGAGAGAGAGAGAGAGAGAGAGAGAGAGAGAGAGAGTTAGTGTTGTGAGAGAGAGAAGAGTTTTAGTTCTCTCTCCAGTTCTCTCCCACCATCCACCTGTCTCTTCCCCCTTACCCCCTTCTCTCCCCTTTACCCCTTTCACTCCCCCTTACCACCCCCTTCTCTCCCTTACACCCTTCTCTCCCCTTTACCCCTTTCTCTCCCACCTATACCCCCTTCCCACCCCATCACAATCGGATTAACCTACCTCCCCCTTTCACCGTATTGCCGTCACTTAGGTTGTTTCCCGTTCCGTAATCCCGGATTTACCGACACTGGATTAGATTATAAGGAGACTCTTCCCTCAAATCTCATGAGTCTCACCTTGACCCGTCTGTATAGTACATGGTAGGATTTTAGATGTCGTATGTAATCGTTTGGCGTTGTCCTGAGAGAGAGAGAGAGAGAGAGAGAGAGAGAGAGAGAGAGAGAGAGAGAGAGAGTGGGTTTGTGTGTGTGTGTTTGCGTGTAACAGAGAGAGAGAGAGAGATGCAGTACAGTTCTTATTTAGACATGAATTCCAATTGTAAGACTCGAATTTTCATCCTTTCTTCGCTACATCAAGAAAAGTAAAAAAAAAAAAAAATATATATATATATATATATATATATATATATATATATATATATATATATATATATATATATATATATATATATATATATATATATATATATATATATATATATATATAATTACAAATAAAAAATCTGTAATACAGGTAATAGTACTCTTTGGTGAATATCTATATAGCCTAGTTAACTAAATATATTTTATGTACCTTTTTTAAATATAAATGATTTTGTTGACAATTCAAAACATGCCTAATTTTTCTTTTCTTTCTATTTTTTTTTTTTTTTTTTTTTTTTTTTTGTCTCTTCCAAATAATAAAGGTTAAATAAAACGAAGCCTTCAACACTCTTTGGTGAATATTTATTTCTTTGCCGGAAAATGTATTATATATATATATTATAACACAGGCACACACTCACAAAGTCTTAGTACCGTAATAATTATAAATATAAGAGTTGGACAAACGTATAATAATATAATAATGTTTATAATGGATACAAAAACAACAACAACAATGGCATTTATTGTTATTATTATTGTTATTATTTATTTTTATTTTCTTTGGGGTGGGGGTGGTCGGTCTCTCAAAATGTATGTACAGTCGAGCTCTTAAATTCGCGACCACGTATACCTACCTACCTATAGATATTTTTTATGTCATCTGAGCTGGTAACACTGTGTCGTTCTAGTCTACTATGTTCCACCTATACTCTGATTCCTGCCCCCCCCTCCCCCCCCCACCCCCCAATCAATGTTACCAGCTCAAATTATATAAACAAATATTCAGGTTCTATTGGCCATAAGAATTGGTACACACGCTGTTATTTTTAAGATTTTACAACATATTTATTTAAAATGTAAGACTACGTGACTGCAATACAATATTATTATTATTATTATTAATTTGTCGTTTTTCTAGTCACCGAGTCACTTGGTAGACTATTTATTATTATTATTATTGTTATTGTTATTATTATTATTATTATTGCACTACTTCCAGAATAATGACCTCTCTTACTATACAGCCTGTGTAAGTTTAATGACCTCTCTTTCCATAATAATATATAGCCTGTGTAAGAATTTCTGTGGCCAACTGTACAGTACGTGGTCGCGAATTTACGAGCTCGAGTGTACAGTACTATAATGTAAAGTTGAGACTGGTCCATTTCCCTTTGCTGGTGACATTGAAGGGCTACTGATTCCTCCAAAACAATCCAAAGTAACCAACAAACAGACCATCATTATTATTATTGTTATTATTATTATTATTATTATTATTATTATTATTGGTTTTCTCTCTAGTTCTCTCTCCCTTACCCTCGTCTCTCCCCTTTACCCTTCTCTTCTCTCCCAATTACCCCTTTCTCTCTCTCCCCCCTATCCCCCTTTCTCTCTCCCCCTACTCCCTCTTCTCTCCCCCTTACCCCCTTATATCCCCCTTACCCCCTTACTCTCTCCATTATCCCCTTCTCTCCCCATTATCCCCTTCTCTTTCCCCTCACCCTGGTCCTGTTTCATGGCATATTTTGGAGGAATCAAAGTCCTCCTATGTATGTACCAAAAACTATTTATATATATAATCTCCCCTCAAAATTCCTCAATAAAATAACTAACTAACTGGACACATTAAATTCTCTACAGCCTTCAAAATGTACAAACAGTTAGAATTATTACATATAAAAGTATTTGGACACATTTATTTGTTATTATTATTATTATTATAACTCCGTGGCCTTCAAAATACACGCGGGTTTTTTTTTTCACACTATATATATATAAAAATCTTGGGGTGAATAAAAATGTACAGTCGTGTGAAGAAGTTAATTAATTCGATTCGACAACACATTTATTTATATTCCCGTAGTTTTTCAAGATATTCAGTTATTTGCGTAATTAAGGACCCTGTGATCGTGTATGAAAATATGGGAAGTTTCTGATTCCTCCTAACCATGCCACGAAACAAACAAAAAAACAAACTCCTTCCATATTATAGGTGTGTGTGTGTGTGTTTCGTGGCAATATTTGAAGGACTCTTGTATCTCCTCCAATTTTCTGACTACATCACAGGGTCCTATCAAAATGGATGTTTACACATTTTTTTTTTCATGGTCTTCAACAGTAGAAAAAAAATAATAAGTTCCCGTGTTTAATCTGACGGGGATCGATCGGGGATCGATCCTGAGGCAACAGTATTTAGTATTAAGAGTCTCAGAGGCAACCACTGTACCAAAACTTGTGCTAACAGTTGAGGTTGAACGCTTGTCTTGCAGTGCTGTTGTCCCTGGTTCGATTCCCGTAAAAAAAAAAAATCATGAAAAAACAAAACAAAAAAATAATAATAATCAGTAATTAAATATAAGAAAACAATAATGCAGGGACGGGTCAAATTTAATTCATTATAATCTCTTAATGGGTCGGGATAAGTAATTATTAATCTACATTTTATATCTCTCGCATTTCACATAATTATCTTTTGAAATTAGAAATATTCATAACTTACCAAAATTAAGTACAATAATTCAAGTCAGTCACTGATACGCTAAAATTAATTAAGACAAGAATCCCGGACGTGTGTGTGAACCTTTTAATTTAGGGACCCTGTGATGTAGTAAAAAAAAAATTGGAGGTAAATGAGTCCTTCAAATATTGCCACGAAACACACATCTAAATGAAAATATCTTGTTTCATGGCATGGTCAGGTGAAATCAGAAGTCTCCAAGTTTCATACACGATCACAGAGTCCTTAAGTTATGGGATCCTGTTAGTAAAAGAAAATTGGAAGTAAATGAGTCCTTCAAATATTGTCACGAAACACACACACACACCTACATGGGAGGAGTTTGTTGTTTCGTGGCATGCTCAGGTGAAATCAGAAGTTTCCAATTTTCATACACGATTACAGGGTCCTTAAGTTATGGGACCCTGTGATGTAGTAAAAGAATTGGAGGTATATGAGTCCTTCAAATATTGCCACTAAACACACACACACACACACACACCTACATGGAAGGAGTTTGTTGTTTCGTAGTAGAGTCAGGAGGAATCAGAGGTCTCCAATTAACATACACGATCACAGGGTCCTTAATTAATTAGAATATACGTATAGAAAATTAAAAGATACGTCATGAAAAAACATACAAACCGTGCGCCGAAATAAATAAATAAATAAATAGATAAATAGAAAAGCCAAAAAATGTGATTGTTTATCATTCCATTCGTCAACCGAGTGAGCCAAAAAAAGCAAACAACATTATTAAACAACAACAACACCTGCCGAACGAAACATTACAAAGTTAAAGATATGATTCAAATACAAACACAAGCAGAAACAACAACAGCACCTCTAAAAGAATGTAAATACTTAGGAATATAATTATAATTGTATGTTTGAAAATAAGTGAATTAAATCTGCTTAGCACACTTACTACTTCTTCCTGGCTTACCCAATGAAGTAATCGATTCCTCCAAACTATTCCAAGCAACAGAACACCATTATTTTTATTAATTTCATCCTGTTTCTTGGCATACTTTGGTTGGAGGAATCAAGGTTCTCCAATGTAACACAAGTGAAATTATTATCCCCTTAAGGACCCTATGATCGTGTATGAGAGGTGGAGGCTTCTGATTCCTCCTGACCATGCCACGAAACATACTCCTTCACTACTGGTGGTGTTTCGTGGCATGGTCAGGAGGAATCAGAAGCCTCCAATTTTGATACACGATCACAGGGTCCTTAAAAACTGCTACTATATTATAATTTCATCCAGTTTCATATTAAGGTGGTAATTATTTTTTTTATATATTGGAGTGCCTTGGTTCCTCCAAAGTATGCTAGGAAACGGGACCTGATTAAGAGAAATAATGGTATCCTGTTGCCTGGAATAGTTTGGAGGAATCATTTGCTCCAGATTTACCAACAGTTTTTTTTTATGATAATTATTCACTCATTCACTTGTGCCTATCAAACTCTTTGGTGTGGAATATTTTTTTTTTTTTTCCTTGCTTGAATCAGACGTGTATAATTAAAGTTACTTATTGAACTAAGGAATGTTTTGATGCGGAAAATTAAAAAAACACCCATAAAATAATTCACTAGTTAATATCTTATAGTTTGAAATTTGGTCCTCAGTTACACCAGAAAAAAAAATAAATAAAATAAAATAAAAATAATAATAATAATAAAATCTTTTCCTATTAGCATAAATAAATTTCAATGGACTTTGATAAAAAAGGCGCACATTAATAAAATCGATCATCCCTGCAAGAAAACACACACACACACACACACACACACACACACCACACACACACGCACACACACACACACACACACACACACACTGAATAGGTAAATAGAAACCAAAATAAAAATATTAAATGTAATAATAAGAAAATCCCTGAAAAAACTGTGACCACTTGATTGATTTCTTGTGACACGAACATTTGTAAAGAACTGAACAGCACTGGTGTATTGACGACCCTTATTATATTTATTTCACCCATTCGTTGTTGTTGTTGTTGTTGTTGATGAAGAATTGTGACACGCTAGCCAACCATTCTGAAAAGGCCTTACCAATAATGTATGTAGTGTGTGTTTCAGTAGTTAGTGTTCAGTGTAGCATATTGTATCGTTGGTTGGTTGGGTAGTGTACTCGCAGGACTTAAAAAAAAAAAAAAAAAAAAAAAAAAAAAAAAAAAAAAAAAAAAATAATAATAATAATAATAATAATAATAATATATAATAATAACAATAATAATAATAATAAAGAAAGTGTTTGTAGTGTTAGGGACGAATGTGTTAAATTGTGGAATTTTTATAATTAGAAAGAAGCCTTCGTTTCTCTAGTTAACCATATTGAAAGTTTAATCCCTAATAATAATTATTATAATAATGATAATACACAGAGAAACTTGTACCTTCATAATTCTAAATTTCAAAAGACAACGATAACTTAAGGTACCCATTATTAATTCTATTATTATTATTATTATTATTATTATTATTATTATTATTATTATATATTTGTAAATGGACGTTCTTGACAATTATAGTCATTTGTACACTGAAAAAGACCGAAAAGAACCTCAATTAAGCCTGCCTTGTGTGTGTGTGTCAAATAAGCCTGAATTGTGTTTGGCATAACTGTGTGTGTGTGTGTGTGTGTCGAATAAGCCTGCCTTGTGTTTGGCATACCTGTGTGTGTGTGTGTGCGTGTTGCATAATGAGCGTAAATGCGTTGGGGGGGGGGTTATGACTTTGTATAGGAGATGTGGGGCGTAAATTACGAATACTATACGCATGAAAAATTTGTCGACGCAACTGCCATCTATATATATATATAACAAAATATATATACAATTTCCTCCTCAAAAAATTATACCAAACCCATTTCTTCGGCTCAGAAAACAAAGACAATATTCAAGCTTTTTTTGGAATGTTTATAATAGGGAGACGGAAAACATTATATTGGATTTTTGTTTTGTTTTTCTTACCACGTTTCGCTACACAAATCAGTCCATAATAATAAAAAAAAATCCTCTTCCCTGTGATTATCCAGTTTACAATACATCATGTAATAATAATAATGTAATAATCCAGGCATCTCGAACGAAATGCTCTTGTTATTTGGGCATTTACAAATAATTTTAGGTATATATATATAATTCCTATCTTCGCTGCCAGATGATGTTAAGGGGAGAGTACAGATTTAATATATTGGAGCATCTTGATTCCTCCAAAATACATCAGGAAACAGGACCAGAATAACAAATATAATGGTGGTTGGTTCTGTTGCTTAGAATAGTTTGTAGGAATCATATATATACTCCGAATTTACAAACACTGCATCTTTCTCCCCCTTAAAAAAAACAAAAACAATCAATAACAACAAGTCAATCCTTCCTTCGAGGGTAAATAATAATAATAAACACATGTGTATTTGTGTATAAAAATTTTTAGCGAAACGTCGTCAATGAAGACCGCCTTAAAATATTATCATCTTCGTCCCAAGTACAATATTTTCAAAAACTTCTTACATTTTAGTGGAGAAAATCAAATTGGGGGCCTGACATGAACTGTGTGTGTGTGTGAGTACAAAAAAAAAAAAAAAAAAAAAAAAAAAAAAAACACACACACACACACACACACACACCATAATATATACACAGTTTGGGACACTTTGAGTTATCACCAAAAATTTGTCACACACAGAAAGAACACATGATGCACCTTGTTACAAATATAGCAACTCTTTCTTATATTTAGAAACATAACAAGCGTCCTGTTAACATGTTTTCGCTCTCTCTCTCTCTCTCTCTCTCTCTCTCTCTCTCTCTCACACACACACTTACTTTCCTTCAGTCTGAGTAAGCAATTCTCTCACTCTGAAATGACATCTTTATATTATACTGCAAAAACTTGAACCGGTTTACAAAATTACACACCAGAATTCTGAAAAAAAAAAAAAAAAAATGAAATCTTGATATAAAACTGATTGAGGGCAAGAATTTATGGATTGTGTTTCACTATTTTCAATCCTCTGGCCTGAAGAAATATCAGTGAAACGCCAGTAAAAGTTTCTCATATGTAAATGGTGCTTACTTCAATCACTCTGTCCTTTATTTACTTCACTTCTCAAAAATAATCTATATAACCTTTTCTCTGTATACAACTAACTTGGACTTTTTTTTATATATATTTTTTTTTAGGGTAATTTTTTTTCATTTAAGTGTCATTCTGGTGTTGTTGCGAGTAATGGGAAAATGTCAAAGTATTAAACAAGGTCATTTCAGTGTGACAAATTGCCTTCTCAGACTGATGACAAAAAAAAAAAAAAAAAAAAAAAAAAATGTGTGATGTGTGTTTATTAATATTATTTTTTTTTTTTACACATCAAATGGCCAAGATTTCTACTACATCACTATAGAGGAAAATGTACTGCTAAACCATTACTGTAATAAAATTTACAAACCACTGTCTTGTACACAACAATCGCATGAACAGTCGGGGATAAAAATTGGTGGTACTGTCCCCCCCTCCAAAAAAAAAAAAAGAATAAAAAAATAAATAAATAAATAAAAATAATAATAATAAAAGCTAGGTTTGATCATTTACCCCATTTATTTCTTCTTGTGTTAATAAAAAAAAAAAAAAAAAAAAAAAAATGGAAAATTGTACCACGATTTTTTTTCCCCCAGCTGCGCATGCCTTTGGAAATATAAATAACGTTTTAAATATTAATAATTCACTGATATTGCAGCAAAAATACACTCTCACTTGTGAAGGGGGGTGCGGCGGCGGCAGTGACCCCCCCCACCCCACCCCCACCGGATACTGTATATACATTAATTAAAACAGGTCAAGTTGTATCGTTATAAACCCACAGGAAAGGAAAAAAAAAAAAAAAAAACTTGCGAAAAAATATAGGACAGTTTTCATTCGGTGTTTACATTTCTTGATTTTCTTTTATTTTCGTTTTGTTTCTCCTTTTGTGTCCTTTTTTTTCATTTTTCTTATTTCGTTTCTCCATTTTTGTCCTTGATTTTCATTTTCTTTCGTTCATCCCTTCCTTTGTGTCCTTGATTTCCATTTTTTCTTTTCTTTCTTTCATTTTTTTCTTTTCGTTCCTCTCTTTGTGTCCTTGTTTATTTTTCATTTTTTTCTTTTCGTTCCTTTCTTTGTGTCCTTGATTTTCATTTTTTCTTTCGTTCATCTCTTTGTGTCCTTGTTTTGCATTTCTTTCATTTTTTTTCTTTTCGTTCCTCCATTTTTGTCCTTGTTTTTTCATTTTTTCTTTCGTTTCTCTCTTTGTGTCCTTCATTTTAATTTTTTCTTTCGTTCCTCTCTTTGCGTCCTTGTTTTTCATTTTCTTTCCTTTGTCTTATCGTTTTCAGATCTGTCTTTTGTCCTCTCTCTCTCTCTCTCTCTCTCTCTCTCTCTCTCTCTCTCTCAACCATACACACATTACCTATCCTTCCTTCCTTCTCTCTCTCTCTCTCTCTCTCTCTCTCTCTCTCTCTCTCTCTCTCTCTCTCTCTCTTTTAACCATACACACATTACCTATCCTTCCTTCCTTTTCTCTCTCTCTCTCTCTCTCTCTCTCTCTCTCTCTCTCTCTCTCTCTCTCTCTCTCTCTCTTAACCATACACACATTACCTATCCTTTCTCTCTCTCTCTCTCTCTCTCTCTCTCTCTCTCTCTCTCTCTCTGACGTCATAATAATTAGCATTGAACTTTTAGAAGACTACAATTCACTATCAATGTTTATCTGAAAAAATTAAAAGGAGATTAATTTTTTATGTGGGTGAATTGGAAGGTCTCTGATTCCTCCAAACTATGCCACGAAACAGATCCACCTATTCATTAATTAAGATCGTATGTTTCCCTGGTAGAGTTTGGAGGAATCAGTAGCCCCCCAATTTACTAATAACAAGAGAATATCCCCTTAAGGTGGTAATTCTTTTTTGGTACTGTACATACATTGGAGTGCGTTGATTCCTCCAAAGTATGCTAGGAAACAGGACCAGAAGAGCAAAAATAATGGTGTTCTGTTGCTTGGAATAATTTGGAGGAATCAGTAACCCTCCAATTAACCAACAAGAGAATATCCCTTTAATGTGATGTAAAGAATGATAGAAATTGATAGAAATTATAGAAAAAAAAAATTAAATTAGTTTCCCGTGAAGTAATAATAATATGATAACAGCGGAAGGAGTAAAGAAATTATTTTTGGTGGTAAATTAATTGAAAATAAAAGTGATAATTACCTGACAATTGAGTGACAGAAAGTAAAAATAGGAAGAAAAGGAAAATAAGTAATAATAGTAAGAAAAGAAAGATAGCTATTGGTTATATATGTCTAGTTTAAGGACCCTGGTATCGTGTATGGAAATTATTGGAGGCTTCTGATTCCTTCTGACTATGCCACGAAACATGCTCCTTCCCTATAGGTGGTGTTTCGTGGCAATATTTGAAGGACTCGTTTACCTCCAATTTTCTGACTACATCACGGGGGGTATTAAGGGACCCTGTGATGTAGTCAGAAAATTGGAGGTTAGTGAGTCCTTCAAATATTGCCACGAAACACATACACCCATATTGAAGGAGCTTGTTTCGTGGCATAGTCAGGAGGAATCAGAAGCCACCTATATATCCTACTCTCATACACGGTCACAGAGTCCATTAAAGATGATAATTATTAGGTAGTAACAGGTAAAAAGGGTTGTAACAGGTAACAGAAAGTAACAGCCAGTGTGATTGAAGGAAAGGTGAGGTAGAAGACAGTGATAATGTGTGACAAGCCTAACATGCAGGTAATAAAAGAGAGGAAGGGTGTAACGTAATGGTGTGTGTTTGTGTGTGAGAAGATAACATTGAGTAACAGAAAGGAAGCTTGTAACAGTAGAAGGTGGGTGTAACGTACTGTGTGTGTGTGTGTGTGTGTGAAAGAGAGAGAGAGAGAGAGAGAGAGAGAGATAATAACAGGGAGTAACAGAAAGGAAGAGTGTAACAGGAGGAGGTGGGTGTAACGTAGGTGTGTCTGTGTGTGTGTTAGAGAGAGAATAACAAGGTGTAACAGAAAGGAAGAGTGTCACAGGAGGAGGTATGTGTGTGTGAGAGAGATATAATAACAGGGAGTAACAGAAAGGAAGAGTGTAACAGGAGGAGGTGAGTGTAACGTAGATGTGCCGTGTGTGTGACAGACAGTAACACATGAGAACAGAAGGTAAAAGTGTAGCTAATGCAAGGAAGGTGACGGCAGGAGTGAGGTGTGTGTAACAATCAGTAACACCGCGTAACAGATAATAAGAGAGTTTAACAATTACAGGTGTGTTTGTGTGTGTGTGTGTGTGTGTGTGTTTACGAGGTTTATTTACATGTATTTAGGTGTATGCATTTGTGTGTGTGTGTGTGTGTGTGTGTGTGTGTGAGGTTTATTTGCATGTATTTAGGTGTATGCATTTATGTGTGTGTGTGTGTGTGTGTGTTTGTGTGTGTGTGTGTACGAGGTTTATTTGCATGTGTTTTGGTGTATGCATTTATGTCGCTTGTGTGTGTGTGCATGTGTGTGTTTGGGTGGTAGATGTGTGTATATGTGTGTTGTGTGTATGCATTTACGTCACGTGTGTGTGTGTGTGTGTGTGTGTGCTTGAAGGGTATAGCTGTGTGTATGCTTATATGTCGCTTGTGTGTGTGTGTGTGTGTTTGGGGGTAGCTGTGTGTTGGTCTGTCCTTGGTGGGTTGAGCGACCTCTAGTGCCTCGGGCGACCCTTCTGTGTGCGTGTGTGACTGTGTGTGTACGTGTGTGTACCTTTGAGTCTGTGTGCGTATGTGACTGTGTGTACGTGTGTGTGTGTATGATCCTATCT
>JAWQEG010006288.1:0-20000 GCA_033782935.1 Petrolisthes cinctipes
ACCATATATCAGAAGGTGATGTTTATACGAGAGTGAGTACAGATGAAGGACCAATGGTGTCGCATCACTATAGTAAAGGAATCTATAGTCAGACACAAAAATCGTATTAAAATGATGTCCAGTTCATTCATGATTACCTTGATAATTATTGCAGTATAGTACACAACGAGTTGAAGGGATAATACACTTTTGGTACATCTATAGGAGCGCCGTGAGTCCTGCAAAGTACATACATCAGGAAACAGGACCACATGAACAAAAAAAATAATGGTGGCCTGTTGATTGAAATAGTTTGGAGGATTCAGTTGCTCCAGATATACCAACACTCTATTACCCCCTTACATCAACAATAATCATCAACAGTAAGATTCTAACCTGAGTGTAGAGTTGAGTGACAATATTGATGTTGATAGCATAATATTGATGTTGATAGCATAATATTAATGTTGATGAGCATAATATTAATGTTGATAGCATAATATTAATGTTGATAGCATAATATTAATGTTGATAGCATAATATTAATGTTGAAAGCATAATATTAATGTTGATAGTATAATATTGATGTTGAGATAGCATAATATTAATGTTGATAGCATAATATTGATGTTGACAGCATAATATTGATGTTGACAGAATATTGGCAGGACTAATATTTACACTAATGATGATGACAAGAGGTCTCTGATAACGTGTTGACATCCATGCATACAAGTGGGTCTGAATCTGCATGTGGTTGATACTTTTGCCTGCTGCTGATGCCTTGTAATGATTCATGTTTGTTTATCAATTAAGGGGACACTTTGTTTTGGAGTATTGGACACCATATATATAGAATAGCAAAATACGAAAAGGTGATTGGAACAGTATAGATAAATTAGTATTATATTATGACGAAACGCAAGGTGATTGAAAAGTATAGATAAATTAGTATTATCACCAAACCTTCAACTTGATCCGGGGTTATCCAGACCAAGTATCAGGTTGCAGTAGTGAAGGGAGAGGTCGGTGGTGGTGGTGGCAGGTCAGGCAGGAGTCGAACCCTTCAAGATGGTTATTTATCCTGTCATTTATTTCGTCTCTTGGTCCGAGAAGCAGGGGTTAAAAGGCTAATTAAGTACGTGTTGGGTGGTGGTGTGTGCGTGGGAGGAGATAAGATACACACTCACTCACACACACACACACACTTTCACTCACAGACACTCACTTATGCACACTCTCACTCACACACACTCACTTACTTACGAACACTCACTTACACACACTCCCACTTACACACACTCACTTACACACACACTCACTCACACACACTCACTTACACACACTCACTTACACACACTCACTCACACACACTCACTTACACACACTCTCACTCACACACACTCACTCACACACACTCTCACTTACACTCACACTCACTTACACACACTCACTTACACACACTCACACACACACACTCACTCACACACACTCACTTACAAAACTCTCTCACACACACTCACTTACACACACACACTCACTTACACACACACTCACACACACTCACTTACACACACACACTCTCACTCATACACACTCGCTTACACACACTCTCACTCACACACACACACTCACTGACACCTACACGCACACACTCACTCTCACTCACTTACACATACACACACACACACGGAAGGGGGGGGGCTTGTATTACGTTCGCCAAAAAAAAAAAAAAAAAAAATATTAATAATAATAATAATAATAATAATAATAATAATAATAATAATAATAAAGAGAAAATACAAATCTATTCTCTTGGGTCTGATGTGCCTGCTAATTATTGAATCTTCTTAGAGAATATCAACGTGAGTATACATGAGCTCTTCCGTATGTATATTTGTATGTGTGTGTGTGTGTGTGTAAAGCTAGAGGAGAGAATGTGTATATGTGTTCATGTAAGGGCCATAGGGTTTGTATGTATGAATTGCCAGAGGTGTGTATGTTCCATGCTGGGATGACATATGGGGTGCACGTGTGTGTGTGTGTGTGTGTGTGTGTGTGTGTGTGTGTGTGTGTGTGTGTGTGTGTGTGTGTGTGTCCCGCTCAGATGGGTGATGTGAGTATGGTAGTTGTGTGTACATATGGTGTGTATACAATAGGCTGGTGTGTGTACGGGGAGTTACAGAGAACGTGTGTGTGTGTGTGTGTGTGTGTGTGTGTGTGTGTATACAATAGGCTGGTGTGTGTACGGGGAGTTACAGAGAACGTGTGTGTGAGTGTGTGTGTGTGTGTGTTTGTTTGAAGGGGGACAATTGCCTGGGAAAGCGGGTGTGTGTACATGTGTGGTGAGGAGAAAGTAGGATTTGTGTGTGTGTGTGTGTGTGTGTGTGTGTGTACTTGACGCTTGTGAAGGTGCTTGTGTGTGTAAGGGTGTATGTCTGCGTGTATACATGTGTGTATGGACGATGGTGTGCATTATGTATGTACGCTGATAAATATCTATGTATGTATGTATGTATGTATGTATGTAGATGTTATTTACTTTACAAGATAGCTAGTGAGTGAATGTAAGTGTATTCCTATAAACAATGTGAATATTCTAACGACATCCAACCACCTATGCTATTTCTTCCCTTTCTTTCACATAATTTAATCCTCCTTGTTGCTTCCACGTAATTCGTATCCACCAGCCCCCCATCCACCTATCATACAGTCCTCTCCTCACCCTCCCACCACACACAAAGTATCCACCCACACTTACACACACACACACACACACACACACACACACACACACACACACACTCCATTCTTCCTCCTCCCCTCCTACACACCCTCCCTACCACAGCTACCCACACACATTCCACCCACACTCCCCACTACAACTACTCCCACACACCTACCACAACTACCCACACACACACACACACACTCCACTCACTCTCCCCACTACAACTACTCCCACACACCCTCCATACCACAACTATATACCCACACACACACACACACTCCACATACCCTCCTCACCACAACTCCCCACACACACACACCCTTTCCACCACAACAACCCACACCAACACTCCACGTACCACAACTACCCACACACACAAAACACCTTCTACAAATTCGGGACAAACAAGGCGTGGGACCCCAACAGGAACCAGGCTAGACCCCCTACAGTTTTATTGGCCCTATGCTTAAAAACAAGTCAATTGGGGAGGATTAGCAGAAGGGAGCCTAGGGAGGGTAGGAAAGGAATGAGGGAGGGAGAGGAGTGGGGATGGGAAGGATGGAGAGGAGTGGAGATGGGAGGGAGGGAGAGGAGTGGAGATGGGAGGGAGGGAGAGGAATGGGGATGGGAAGGAGGAAGAGGATTGGGGATGGGAAGGAAGAAGAGGATTGGGGATGGGAAGGAAGTAGAGGAGTGGGGATGGGAGGGAGGAAGAGGAATAGGGATGGGAGGGAGGAAGAGTAGTGGAGATGGGAGGGAGGAAGAGTAGTGGATAGGAGGGAGGAAGAGGAGTGGGTATGGGAGGGAGGAAGAGTAGTGGAGATAGGAAGGAGGAAGAGGGAAGGACAGAAGGACATCTGTAGAGGCAAGGGTACTATAGGAGGGGAAGGGAGGGGTAAAGGGATGCGGTATGAGATGGATGGAGATTAGTAAGGAGGGAGAACGGGAAGAGGAGTAAGAACAGGAGAAGGGAAGGGATTAGAAAGGGTGTAGAACGACGACGGAAAGAAAATGGGAAAGAGGGGGAACTCGTCGTAGAGATATTTATATGGAGAAAAATATTATCCAAACAGAGAAGGTTAGGAAAGAGAGATAGAATGAGTTTGTGTCAATAGGGATGATGGAAAAATGTTATTGATTAGGAATATAAGGTAAAGGGGAAAAGTGTGTACAATAAAAGGTGAAACAGAGAAAGGTGTGACTGGAGGGAGGTGAAATAATTGAGGGTAAAAGAGGTGAGGAAGTAAGGAAGACCTGAAGGAAGGAACCTGCGAATATGAACGAAATAGGGAAGAAATTAAGAAGAGATGGAGGAAACGCATGTGTAGAGAAAAGCAAAAAAAAAAAAAAAAAAAAAAAAAAATGGAGACAGGAATGGACACACACACACACACACACACACACATACACACACACAAACACACACACACACACAGTTGGAGTGGAGAAAAAACAACATCTGTCACTATAACTGTACACCGTGTTGACTTTCCCACTGTTTGTTATTGAGTTCATGCAGTGTCAAAGTCATCAGCAGTGAGACAAGATAAACAACAACAACAGCAGCAGCAGCATCAACACACACACACACACACACACAGTCAGTCAGTCAGTCAGTCAGGTGTCTTTTGTATACCCTCTGTATTCTATGGGTCTATGGGCAGCCTCAGGGGCACCATAAAGCCAAGCCTCCCTGCCTTCCTTCCTTCTTCTTCCTCAGGCCCTCAGGTTTCTGCAGTTTTCATTTTTCACCATATATAATTATATATATATATATTTTTTTTTTCTTACATTCACGACTTTTCTTACTCCATTCTTCCCTCTCACACCCATTTTAAAAGTGAATGATTTAAGATGCGTAAGTGAATTAAAAACTGGCAATAGTATGTGTATATATGAACTGAAAGGGGGTACGGTAGTAGTGCAGAAATTGATAGATAGAAAGATGATTGGATGGGTAGGCAATTGGGTTGAGAAATTAAAAGCAATAATTGTCCGATGAAGATAGTAAATTTAATGAATGATTGAATGGGTAAATTAATGGCTACAGAGGAAAGAGATGAATTGGTGAGTAAAACGTATGAGTCTACATGGATAGGTGGCACAAGGATGGATAGAGGTAAGAAGGGAAAGAAACGTAATAAATAACACCTCGATGAACAAATTGCTTCGGTCAGATGTCGTAGTGAAGTTTCGATTAATATTATGGATGAAGGTAAACTCGCCAAGCTATAAATATTGGGAACATATCAGTCGACCTTCATCATATATATATAAATACAAAGAGTGTGTGTATGTGTGTGTGTTGTGACGGCATTGCTTCATATTATTACACCTTGTTGTTGTAATATTGATGTAGATGGTCGAGTCATAACTGTAATCATATAAAAAATAATAATAATAATAATAATAATGTTAGTTTTGTCCATCATACATAACCTTAAACTTATATACACAATACAGTTTATTGATATTAGTACTAAATGGTGCTGATGTTGATATATAGGTGGTGATATTTCTGGTTTTTAGTCGTAGTAGTGGTCGAGGTGAACGTTATCATTATCATTATCATCTTCATTAAATTTATCGTCATCGTCATCGTATTATGATATATAGTAAGTGTTTATATTATTATCATTATTTATTATAAAGGTGGTGATATTTCTGGTTTTTAGTAGTAGTAATAGTAGAGGTGAACATTATCATTATCATCATCATCTTCATTAAATTTATCGTCATCAACATCGCATTATGAAATATAGTTAGTGTTTATATTATTATTATTATTTATTACCTGATGGCTGGCTTGTTATCCCTGCCTGCCTCCAGGACAATATATTGGTGGTTAACAAGAGTGGCGTCGGACACCTCGTGCTAATCTATTAAAACTCATTCAGAGGTGTTCAAGAACGCATCACAACCGCCTTAATCGCCTCCATACATCAGGGCCCGCTGTATGTAAATTGCTTTTGCCGCTCAATTTGATGTAGAGATTGCATTCGGATTAACCCCGATAAATCAACCCAGCCCACTACATCATCTCTCTCCCCCGACCACCACCACCACTACCACTACCACTACTACTACTGTTACACACGGTAAGAGCTCCCTCCCTACCTCCCTCCCTCTCTCCCCTGCAACACTCGCTTCTGATATGCCACTTTAGAGGGAGTGCATTGGAGGAAGAATGGCAGAAGGTGTGTGTGTGGTAGTGGGAGACGAAGAGATGAATGATGTGTTTGGGAGATATTATTTATATAGTGTATCTGTACGTACGGTCTGTGTGTGTATAAAGATTGAGTGTGTACAGTGTGAGTGTATAAAATGCAAGAATGAAAGCACCATTATTTGTAGATAAACGGAGAGCGTAGAAGATATTTTGCAGATTACTAAATATAATTACTAAACATATAGCCTTCTAGATAGAAATGACATAAGATACCAAAATGTACAAATAATTCAACATACAGCGTACCTTAGTCTGAAACTGACAGACAGACATGGACCATGAAACTGACAGACAGGGAAACAAACAGAAAAAGAAACTGACAGATAGACAGACGCTCTGATGGATCACGAGACAGACAGATAAATAAGATAAAGATAGACAGACAGACAGGCAACTCCATAGAGAAACTGACACAGGTAAACAAGATAAAGATAGACAGACAACTCGATAGAAAAACTGACACAGGTAAACAAGATAAAGATAGACAGACAGACAAACAACTCGATAGAGAAACGGACACACAAACAAATAAAATAAAGATAGAGAGACAGACAGACAACTCAATAGAGAAACTGACACAGGCAAGCAAAAATGACAAAGATATACAGACAGACAGGCGAGCAGATCGATCAAGAGACCGACAGACAAACAAACAAAATAATGATAGACAGGCAGACAGACAGGCGAGCAGATGGATCAAGACACAGACAAACAAACAAGATAAAAATAGACAGACAGACAGACAGACAGGCGAGAAGATGGACCAGGAGACCGACATACAGCAGAATGATACGATGCAGCAGCAGGTGTTGAACGCTGTGAACATAGAGGTGTACCATGAAAGGCTTTGGTGGGAAGGTTCTCGCAGTTTCAGGGTCTCGGGTTTCTCTTAAATTATTAGGAGCAGAAGGCTGGAGGCTCATTCGTCATACGTCAGTCGGCCCGCGCTTCTGTGTGTGTGTGTGCATGTATGGCTGTCTCTGTCTCTCTCCGTGCCTTTGTGTATGGCTGTCTCTGTGTCTATCTGTCTGTGCCTTTGTGTATGATAATTGGTGTATAAATGTGTCTTTGTATACGAGTGTGCGTGCGAGTATTTGTGTCTGTCTGTGTCATTGTTATACGTGTTTGTTTTAGTTTTCACACTTGTTTGTTAGTCTGTTTGGATATATCCCTTTAAAACCGTATATTGCACGATAAGATTTCCTTGACGTATCTTTTTGCAATAGTATCGCCTGAACCTCTGCTATTGTCTATATTGAAAAACATCATGAGTTTAATCTTTCTTTATGATGGAAGGAGTCATGCAGGAAACACATTAAAAAAATTGTTTGTTTCACATGCTTTGGTTTTGTTAATAATGTTCGGTTCGATCCAGATATTACCTTACTTTGTGTTTTTGGAGGTAATTGTGAGTTGTTTAGTTAATGTAATCGTTAAGTGTTTTCTTTTATAAATGCATTCTTGTGGAAGGAAAACTGATGGGAGGGAGTAGAAAGATATAGTGGTATTATAGCCATAGAATTGTTCTTAGATGGGATAGAAGGGAAGGAGAAGGGGAAAGGAGGGGAGGGGGGAGATCAGGAGGAAGGATAGGAGAAGGGGAAAGGAGGGGAGGGGGGAGATCAGGAGAAGGGGAAAGGAGGGGAGGGGGGTGATCAGGAGGAAGGATAGGAGAAGGGGAAAGGAGGGGAGGGGGGAGATCAGGAAGAAGGATGGGAAGTGGATAGAATAGAAAGGTAATGGTATAGTATCCATAAGGTTGGGCTTGGATGGGACGGGACGGTGGACAAGAGGAGAGAAGGCCGTCCGTATAGAAGCCAAACTAGCCAGACGGGTTTGATTGAAACTTGACCATCCATCCGTCATCAGGAGCCGGACCGGATAACCAACACGGTCAGCACTTCGATAATTAGGCATCAGTATGGATTTAATGGCCTGGGGGGAAGGCTGGGCTGGATACGCATTCTTCATCTCTCCCCTTGACAATAGAGACGGAGAGATAAAATGGATGAGAAAGGGAGGGAGGTGAAAAAAAACTATGGGATGCATCAAGTTATGGGGATGAGGAATAGATAAGAGACGGAAAGGGGGAGGGATAGGATGGTTGAGGTGGTGATGGGAGAGCGAGTTAGGGGAAAGTCATAGGTTAAGAAGAGTGCTACAGATTTGGGAGAGACTGTAGGATCAAGAGAAGATATGAGTAATAATTGTGGAGAGAGAGAGAGGTAAGCAGAAAAGAGAGGTTGATGCAAGAAGGAAGGGAGAGCATTCTTGGAATGAGGCGAAAGTTCAAGTAAACGAAAAGAGGAAAAAAAAAAAAAAAAAAAAAAAAATTGTGGTCTCATCAGGATTGTGTTGTTTTGACACCTGACCTGTGAGTCTGGACGTGGTCTGTTTGTCATCGGCGAGTGTCTGGGGTTGTCGTGATGGTATCTGACCGGGTGTGAAGGTGGTCCAGGCTGGCATGGAGGTGGACTGGAGTAATGGTAGGAGGAGGATTATATAGACACTATAGGGGGGAGAAGATGGCATAGATAGGGAAAAGAGGGTGGATGGTGAATAGGTTAAGTTTGTATAGGAATTGGATTCCGTTTGGGAGATGATTAGAGAAAAGGGGATTACTAAGGACCGAAGTCCTAAGTAACATACTGTATCTATAGATAAAATATTTTTAGATGAATCACTCTACATTACACTGTGTTATTTAAACTACTGGTGATGAGAAGTATATTTTGAAGAAGAGGAGAATTAAAAGGAGTAGTTTATACAGAGGGAGACCTATTTATTGCTTCCTTGGAAAATTAAACTGAGACGAGGGAAAAGCATAGTTAATGAATAAAAGTAAGAGTGTAAACGAGGAAGAGATCGCGAGTAGGAGGAGATGATAAAAGAAAGGTGAAAGTAGGAAGTAGAGTTGTATGGTGTAGGCTGTAGTCCAACAAGATACCTCCCAGGGTCAATCATCAATCACTCCTGATACTGATTCCTAGATTACATATTTCGAGAGGGGCAACCTTAGTGTGGATGATTAGTGTGTTAAGATTATGAATATCGACACAGTTTTGTCCACATGGTTTGAAATTTCAGAGTTAGACAGACTAAAGGTACTATAGTCAGTGAGGTAATGCTGTTATAGATCTTTACATTATGTGCCGAGCAGATATTCAATTTGTTTTAGGCGGATACGTGGTGATTACATTCTCGCGGATGAATTTATACTATATGTAGGCCAATATCAGGTGAAATTCAGACTTTTGAATGTACTCGTTATCAGAATGCAAACTGTAATATTAACCTGCACTTTTTCTTTCATCTATATAGAGCTTATAGGTCCTATTCTTGAGGAAAGTTAGTTTTTAAAATATTTTGTAAGGAATTGGTGGTATTACTCAAAATTATCTTTTATTCCAGGATGTACGACTATCATCTGGTAATTACTGTCCCGTATGTCTAGATAGAGACGTGGAAATACTGGTAAATGTAATAAGTTTCTTCGAAGGCAACAGAAGAACGATCATGTAGCCAGAGCCAACGAACCCATCTTGTCTTCCAAGGAATGAGAAATAGTAACACAGACCGGTCCGAGTATATTATAATAAGTTTTTGTATACTATTGTGTCTAATACGAATAGATATTCTCTACTATAGATTATTTAAATTAATAGTATTCTCTACTTTTCTAGAAAGTATAGTATTATTTGGCCTGTAATAAAACCCACTAAATTCTGTTACTACATACTAACTAGGTCTAATTTTACCACGATACATGTGGTTAAATTTACTTCAAAGAGTCTCCGGATATCAAGGCAGGCAGAAGTCCTGTCGCTTCACAGAGACATGCAGTCCAGAAATACCACGTTTTCTACACCTAACAAATTTGAGTCTATGAACATCGCGTGCCTAGTTGAAGAAAGTGAGGCGATAGGACTTTTGCCGCCGACTGTACAGTGTTGACTACCGTGATGACCCCCTCCAGTACACACCAAAAGACCCTACCAATTCATAATAAACATTTCCACTTAATGCCCTGTCAACATGTACTATCAAAGACAAAAGTTGTGTCGTTAAATTTAGTGCAAACATATGGTAAAGAGCTAACCATACTGGGCAAGGCATTATTATGGTGGGGATTTCATTAGGTTTCACGAGTTACATTAAATCATCGGACAGGATAGCGACACTACTTTTTTCTTCGATAGTACTACAGATCAGTTTCTGTAGCATCGTATGGGACGTTCGTTAGTTGTTCTCTCCTCCATTACGTTAGGTTCAATTTGCTTAAACACACTCGTTCATATTTTTATTTTATTCACATCTTTACTATTCCAAACACACTCCTTAACAGTCTACTTGTATCCTTTTATTTTTTAGAGTATTTCTCACGAGAAGGTCCACTTCCCTTTATTTTATACTCCTAAGAGTCTCCGGACACCAACCAGTGCTATTCCCGTTTAAAAATTTTATAAAAAAAAAAAAAAAAAACTGGAAATTCGTATTCGGGCATATCAAAGTAACGATATGCTACTTTAATGCAACATTGGAGATCACTCATGCCGCCCCCTTAGGAAACCCTGGCCCCCCCAAAACGGGGGGCCGCAAAGGGTTCCTTCGGAAAATGGCAGAGTGTACTTCCCCCTTGGCCCCCACACCAAGGGGGAAGGGGGTCACATCTTCCAAAGACTGTACCACACACATCAATACATCAGCCAACACACTGAAAGGCTCACACCTCACCTACTGCTTGGGGTGGTGTGTGTGTGTGTGTGTGTGTGTGTGTATAGAGGAATGGTTACAATCTTCAGGAGAGTGGAGCCCCGCGCCAGTACACATGTCCGCACAACGCTGGACCAACCAATACAATAGGACTGGGAGTGTGTACTGGCGCATTGGACCACTTTCTTCACCTCCAACACCAACACCTGCAATGAAAAACAAAGTCATTTATTAGTATGTGAATTACACAAACACACTTATACAAAAGTTTATTCCTTACATTCGAGCCCTCCATTCATATTTTGAATACTTTAATAATTCTCGTCTCCCATACATTATATTCAAATAAACATTGATTTTCTTTACGCTATTTCAATTCCTTTCCCGACAACTAATCATTTCTTTTCCATAAATTCATGTATTAGGCTTGGTTTTACCTTCATATTCAAAATTACGTTAATTTTATTTCCTATATTAAGGATCATTACCATTTTTCGGTAACACTATAATTCTTTCCCGAGTCACCTTGCATTTCTTTCCATATCACGACTTCATTATCCTCAATATTAATATTTAATTCTGTTCATTATACTGAACTATATCAAATTCCAGTTCTTGCATAGACACAAACTTATACCTTATTTATTCAAGAAAGCTTGGAATAACTTTACAAATTAAACTTTACTTACCGTCTAACTATGTCGAGGAGATTACTACTAACACAGACACTTCACCTCTGCCAACTTCACGACGCTTTCACTGGTCACAGGAAACTGATAATTGGCTGCAATGACATTAGCCTATATGAGTAAATTAATGTGTTAACAGTCAAGACTTGTTCACTCCATACTATCCTGCAAAACTAACTATTAAGGATATTCTCTTGTTGGTAAATTTGGAAGACTACTCATCCCTCTAACTGTACCGGAAAACAGACTCCCTCAATGGTACTAATAAGGGATCCGTTTCATGGTATAGTTCGTAGGAATAGAAGATCTACCAATTCACCAACAAAACAATCTCCTCTTAGCCCTGTCAACATGTATTACAGATCTGCATGTAGCATCGTATGGAAGAATCGTTAACCCTTCTCTCCTCCATTAGGTTAAGTTCTTCCTTATGGATCTACTTCACTATCAACAAAATTATTTCTATATCCCTCACCTCAGTGCTTCAACGTAAGGCCTCGTGAACCCGAACGAACACTCATTCTACATTCTCACCAATTCATAGTTATATTTATTTCCTCTTCGAAAGTTAGCAGAGACTTCAAAGCAACATTATGCAGAATAGATATTTTACATTCCTTAATGATATGTATTTCCAAAACTTAAATAATTTATTGTGGATTTCATTCTCATTAAACTTATATTCATCAGACAAATCCACAGTTACTCAGCAATAAATTAACTATTCTATTTTGTTCCATTTCCTTAAACACTAGATATTTTAGATTCAGAGCTTTAGTACTGAAGATTCAATATCCCTACAAACTCATTAACGGTCTACTTACTTGTATCCATGAGACTGATCTTCAAGGTAGGTTCGTAGGGAGCAGCAATAGAATCACCAGAGTAATGGCTGCAACTAGTACTGGTCCAGGAGAGTAATCGTCACTGCATTTCCCAAGACTTCAACAGCCACAGCTATAAAATGGAGATTAATATTAATACAACATTTGACCTCGAAAATAACCGTTCTAGTACACCCATTCACACTTCAGACATTCCCTGGGGTAGGGGGGGGGGGGGGACGAATAACTTCCCACTAGCCCTGCTTGTCGAAAACTAGATCTTGTTTTGAGTAACCAAGAGTTTTAGTACACAGTCTGAGGATAGGAGATACTTTAGGAAAGCTACCACTGTACAAAAATATTTCAAATAAAGGGTAGCGATAAGAGTCACAGAAAATCTATTAACTGTGCCACATTTTCGTTTACCAAACTTCGAGGGATTGAGGCAACATCCGAGGGTAATTACATACAATGAGTGGAGCATTGAGGGTATCTCCCCAGTGGAGCAGGAGTTAGCAGAGGATCTATCAGGTAGACGCAATCCAGGTGATGCCACGGAAATGGATCACACGGAGTAAAACAGTTGTATACCAAACAGACAATTTAGGAGAAGTAACAACGATCCCATATGGTTCAATTATAGAGCTGGACAACTTGTTGGCCAGAAAAAATGTTATTTAAATAAGGCTAAAAAGAGGAGCATTTAAGATACCAACTAGGGGATATCAAGAGCAACATAAAGAGGGAAATAAAAAAAACAAAAAATTGAGATAAAAATAGCTGGAGAGTGAGGTAAACCCGAAGCGTTTTTACCAGACATACCAGAAAAAAAGACTAAGGAAAAGGTGGGACCATTAAAATCAACAGAGGGACAAATAACTAGCGAAGAGAAACAAATGTGCCACATGTTCTGTGAATGTTTTACATCCGTATTAACTACAGAAATGCCATCAGCACAAACTGTCTATAGTGCTAGCAAGTACAATATCCTAATAGAAGTGGATATCAACAGAAATGAAGTATTAAAAGAGATAAAAGACTCAACCCTGGAACACGTATGTGGGGTGACAGTGAACCCCACCAAAAAAAAAAAAAAAAAAAAAAAAAAAAAAAACTGGTAACTGACGTGCGTGCAACCAACCCCTTCACGTTGTCATTATAAGTCGTTTCTTACCAGTTCCATCCAAAGATAATTCATTACATATTTCTCATTACATAGTGAACCTTTAATGTTCACATTACTTTGTGATCATAGATGGATTGGTAAGATGGAAACAAATATATTCCAAGGCGTTTGATGCTTCAAATTTGTGCGAGTTGTTGAATACCGTTGAGCTTTTTTCAAGGTGTTGGTCGATTCAGGGAATACACAAGTTAATATTCTGATACTTCACGTTGATACAGATTACCTTGCACCTTATGATTATGTAATCTACAATACCCTATTTACACAAGACTACTTAATAGTAATTTAAGTTAGGCTATGATGCTAATAAAAACCTAAATCTGGAAGTGAACCTGGCTTCGCGAGTACCACAACTGTGCATGCCAATTAATGTGTAGAGAGAGAGAGAGAGAGAGAGAGAGAGAGAGAGAGAGAGAGAGAGAGAGAGACATGACCTCCAAAGCATTCGCGACTTTAACTTTGAATATGTTCAATTTTGTTGGCATCCTCGCTCAATCCGCCTAAAACCGCTTAGTAATGTCAAAACTGAAGTGTGTGAAAGTTCAATAGGTAATGATTAAATAATTACCTCTGTCGGAGCTGTAAAATTTCGTGGTAAAATATCAACAGTCGTGACAACTACCAATGTTCGCAATGCTCGTAAAATGATGGAATTTGTTATAATGGACAGAAAATAAGAGTCATCGTCACAATGATTAACTTTGAGGGACCAAGCTATGGAAATGTACGCGGCATTATTTCGATGTGTTATGTTCTAGAAACATGGTGACGTTCTCAAACTCCACATTCAATATCATTTACTTATGTGTAGTAACCATAATTAAACTTTATGATGCAGCACATGAAATATTAATTAACGCCATACGATGCGCTGCTGATGGCTGGCTTATACTAAACATTCATAAAGACATTTGGCCGAGACTATAGCTACTAATTCACGAAACAGTATTTCTTTTAACGTTTGAGTGCATAGTAAACTGATAAACTCTACAAAGGACTTTCCTAACCACCAAAATGTCATGTTTGTAATGCAACAGCTTTATATGGTTGACGTATAATTTAGTACAGCATTATTGCTTACAGTCCCCTCGCTAAATTGCCTCCGTGAAACACCACACCATTCCCATGCCTATATACACCCCTCCATTACCATCCCCACGATTTGCTCTGGCATGCGTTTCGGATACGAGTGTCGAAACTGGCGGTTCACACCTTGTTGGGTACAAACATTGACAACGCTGGAGTGATGAACGTGGCAGTGGAGGAGACTATGTATGTATGTATGTATAGCCTATAAAGAAAATAATTACGAGAATGTGAAAGCAAATTGAGGTATAAGAGATGGAGGATATTACACATCTGGACATGGGGGACCGGGTTCAACATTACCAAGTGAATTCTGAATGAGGAAAATCTGAAGTGTGCAAGAATATTTATGGCCAATAGTACCAAGTGCTGAAAAATTAACACTTACCCATAGAAATCAGGCCTCGGGGAATTTACCAAAGACGAACGGGGATCCAAGTATACTTCACAGTCCTCTCCAGTTAACTTGTCCACAAAGAAAAGTCTTATATCCACCACTCACGATAATAGATAATGTAACCCACAACAATACTCCAACAAGATTAGAAATAAATCCACTCATGATTCCAAAACCATGTTAAGCAAGTGGTACTACATCTTTTTCTAGTCACTGTACCCAATTTTATGAAAGACACTTTAACAAGGTTCATATCTCTATGAACAGATGCTCATATCACTTTGAAAACCTGTTTAAAAAGGCGTAAAACACTTTAGAAAAGGGCACACTAACATGGCCTCTATCACTTCATGAACAGCACTTTACAGCGGCTCAACATGAACCATCACACGTCACGAGTTTTGAATAGACGACCCTGTACAGCCACAATCAAATATCCACCGACACTTTCCTTCCATCGTAGTAAATATCTTGGTAATAAAGAACACAGTGTATGATTTTGCAGCACCTCAGTAATAATTGAGAGGGTTGGGTTGACGTAAGGTGTTGCACGATTACATTTTGATACGATAGATTTATTTGCACGATGGAAGGAAAGTGTTGGTGGTTATTTGATTGTGGCTGTACATAGGGATTCAAGGTTAGGTCCCATATACTGGAGTTCCGGTATAAACAAGAGGAAAATTTGACAGATTTTTTGTGACTTAATTATCATAAGAAATCATAATTTTTTCTAATGAGTAGGATCAAATTCCGTTTACTCGTTCTAGCAGGAATGATTCATTACAAACAAATGTGATCTCGCGTATTTCACCAGGACAGTAATAGGAGTACGTGAAACGAAGATCACTAGTTCACTCAAGGTCACTGCGAAAGTTCCGTAACTTTTGCACGCAATTGTATCAACGAAGGGATTAAGATATTCCATATTCTTAAGATTTGTGACCGAAGTTTAATATGTATACACAACAATGTCAGATCAACAAACACATCTTTAACCAAAATTTGATTAAACATAATTTCAATTTTCCAGCAAGACAACATACGTTAACAACTAAACCACAAGCAAAGAAAGTCTATCCCAGTGAAAGTAACACGTTATTATCTTTAAAGTGTAATAAACACTCATTACAAAACACAAACAATGAACGCATCGAATATTCAGGTACGGTAAATCTCAAAATTAACGAACACAAAAACAAACGATACGAGTGAAGCCTGGAGAACCTCACACTTCCACTGCCAATAATACACTGACCACCTGCTGCCAATCCACTTCCATCGTCACCTCGGTTCCCGCGATTTTTTACTTGCTATGAAAAGAAATCTAGGACAAACCTCGCTTTGAATTCGTCTCGTGGAGCTTCTAATCAGGTTCGAAAAATCACCGAGTCACTTGAGACTTTATATTACGAGCATTTTTTGGCTTATATATTTTCGAGCATTTATTTTTCCCTTATATATTTTCGAGCATAAAACTTGAACACTTATATAGATATCACTGAAATCGTCCCGTACACTCGTGATACGTAATTCCTGACCATAGACGAACGACAAGCACCACACATACCCTCCATTCCAACTCAGCCTCTATAGGTGTACTGGGTCGGGAAATGAGCAATACCAGGCGATTCAATGCTTTCTGCTCCTCACACTCTGGTCAGAAATTATGTATCACGAGTGTACACCACAATACAATCCTTAATTAAGTCCCATTAACGACGCAGGGACTCCACTGTGACACATGGAATTAAACCAGCTGCTGTAAAACAAAATAACTTTAATAGTATGTATTTAATAACAGCACACCCATTGTGTCTGAACTCGATCACTCTATAGAAATGCCTTAGTTTTACAAATAATTTTCCTCATAACAATCCCTTGAATATGAATAATAATAATTTATGAACTCCTTAACGTGATTACTACATTAGAAAAAAATTTGATGAGTAAATAGTAAAATATGAGATACACAGGAAAGCGAGTATAGAATTAGTTAATGTTTCCTTGAATGTGTATTATTATTATCTGGGGTGAAGGGATAAAACTGTTGAATGACTTGTTTGGCTGTTTGTGGTGTGAGTGGTTTGCCCATAAAGACTAACACACTCCAAGACTGAGTAAATGTTTTATTCCATACCTTCTTTCACTTTACTCATCATATTCATTCAGGTGTTATATGGAAAACTAATCTGTTTGATCCATGTGAACATAATTCGGTATGATTTTGTTTATTGTAAAGAGCTATCGTGTCTAGTCCAGATTAACCATATCTCCAATATAACCTCAATCATTAACAAATGCATTAAAAGAAATTTACCAATATTCGACCCTACTTGCCTCGGGACCTTCCTGTGTTCATAATGCTCTTCAATGAGTTACTGATTCATTTGAAACTTTACAAATCTTGGCTGTAGGTTAAGTGTCCAATTATATAAAACTACTGCTTCTTTCCCTCCTGCCTGACAATTACGCCTTGCTTAAAGGATATAAATTCACTTACTTGTAACGGTAAATCATTACTACATAATCTGTTATCAGTAGTTTTACATTTGGAAAACAAAATGATATAATTAACATTAAATAAATCTTTAACTCTTTAACAGGTTTGGAACCAAGCCAAGATAGTGACGTGTATAAATAAGGTGTCGTCATCTCGTGGGGCAGAGGAGAAGCTACGGTACCAACATCATCACGAAGCTCCACTGTCTCATCTAGTGCGACACCCAATAATCTCGGGGCCTCGCAAGAGTCACGGGCTACTGACAACCTACAGTCCCGAGGTTGACGTATAAAAAATAAATAAATAAATAAATAAATAAAAACAGATGGATGATTCACTCTCCCAATGAAGCTCTATAAAGGAAGACCACGTTACTGAGTACATCAACGTGACCCACTCACTTACTCACTCCCTTGGGTTACGACTCAGGTTAATGACGATACCACCAACCACTAACTATACTCATCATCCACGAACGACGCCACTTCCACCACCTGTATCTACTCATCATCCACAAACTACCCCACCATCCACTACCTACTCATCATCCACAAACTACCCCACCATCCACTGCCTACTCATCATCCACAAACTACCCCACCATCCACTACCTACTCATCATCCACAAACTACCCCACCATCCACTACCTACTCATCATCCACAAACTACCCCACCATCCACTACCTACTCATCATCCACAAACTACCCCACCATCCAATACCTACCACCTGTATCTAATCTTCATGTGTGGGGAAGACATTCAGGATATTTTAATGCTCATAAGGGGGAGTGACGAGGAGACTATAGCTGTCACCAATTTTTACTGACATTTCGGAATTATTTATTGTACGGTGCAAAATCTGTACACTATAACAAAGGCATAAAGTCGTATATATTATTGTTAAAGGAAATGAACACTGATTTTCCTCTTACTATCCTTTTGTACAAGAACCACAATTTACGAGAACATAATATATTTTGTAGGATAATTTGGAGTAGTCAGTAGCTTATCAATTTGCTGACAACATAAATTAACTCTCTAATAAGAAACTTCAGTTCAAGCCTGAAGTGGAGTAACTTAAGGGGGTAATTCACTTTTGTTACATTGGAGTGCCATGATTCCTCCAAAGTATGCCAGGAAACAGGACCAAATGAACAAAAATAATGGTGTTCTGTTGCTTGGAGTAGTTTGGAGGAATCATTTGCTCCAGATTAACCAACACTGTACTTCCCCCTTATGGACTCACTCACTGTATAATTGTGACATAAATCACTAACACCTATTTATTCGTGTATATTTTCTCTGGCTTGTTTTCTATATACGAGTTAAGGGGGAAGTGTTATGTTGGTAAATCTGGAGCAACTGAATCCTCCAAACTATTCCAAGCAACAGAACACCATTATTTTTGTTCATTTGGTCCTGTTTCCTGGCATACTTTGAAGGAATCATGGCACTCCAATGTAACAAAAAGGAATTACCACCTTAAGGGGAGATTCTTTTATTGATGAATTGGAAGGCTACTGATTCCTCCTAACTATACAAGAAAACAAAAGCCCTCAATGGTACTAATAGGGGATCTGTTTCGTGGCATAGTTTGGAGGAATCACATGCAGTCCTTCCCGTTCACAAACAAAAGAATCTCTCCTATAAGCCATGTGGACGGGGCCTATAGAAACCTTAAAAAAAAAAAAAAAAAAAAAAAAAAAAAAAAAAAAAAAAAAAAGCTGGTGGAAGAAGAGCAAGAGTGCATGTGATAAGAATGAAGATCAATGTGAAGGAAAAAATAGCAGGAATAGAAAGTAACAAAAAGGGAAGGTATGGGGATGATAATAATATAGGAACAAGGAAGAGGAATGATGATAAATAATAATAGAAGCAGAATGAGGGATGATGATAAAAACTAGAAGCAGAATGAGGGATGATGATAAAAAATAATAGAAGCAGAATGAGGGATGATGATAAAAAATAGAAACAGAATGAAGGATGAAGATATAAAAGAGAAACAGAATGAGGGATGATGATAGAAAAGAAGCAGAATGAAGAATGATGATAAAAAAAATAGAAACAGAATGAAGGATGATGATAAAAAAAAAATAGAAGCAGAATGAGGGATGATGATAAAAAAAATAGAAGCAGAATGAGGGATGATGATAGAAAAGAAGCAGAATGAGGAATGATGAGACACAAGTGAAAAGAGAGGCTGGTGAGAGGAAAGGGGAGGTAGGGACGGTGGTAAGAAGAGAGGTAGGGATGGGGGGGGGGGCAAGAGAGTGAGGGGGACGGGGGGGGGGGCAAGAGAGTGAGGGGGACGGCGACCCCTTCTCTGATGGATTATCGAGCCCAAACTTCAATCTAGCGGTGTAAACATATCCATCTAAGTCTGGAGGAACAGAGAGGTCGCCAGTGCTCCCAGGATTTATGAATTTCCCTTGATTTATTACTTCTTGGGGGGGACGAGGAGGAGGTAGGTAGGTAGGTAAGGAGGCAGAGGGGAGCAAGAGAAAAATCTATGGGGTACTCTACTATTTTCTCTTGGTTCTGTCTCTCGGTTATTTTTTTTTTTTATGTTATTTTATTTTATTTATTTTTTTTTTATACTTCTGTCCGGAAGAATTTTTATCAATTTTTCTTCGTGTATTATGTGAGCTTAATAGCCTTCCC